>PVKE010000403.1:0-150073 GCA_004027555.1 Craseonycteris thonglongyai
CACCAGCAGAAGTTTTCAAGACCTGTCATTAGTTCCATTTGCAAGAGTCATTTCAGACTCCCTGGAGCAGGAGGATCAAGAGGGACAGGGTAGAGGTCACAGGCAGACCAGGACCCTCCATGCTCAGCTTCAAGACCTCTGCCAATGTCTAGGCTGCTAAAGGTCAAAGATGTCTCCCTGAGGCCAAATGCCCAGGTCATCTGGGTGGTCAGCTCCAAGGAAGGAAGAAGCCTCACTCCTGGCTCCAGGGAGCCTGTAAACCAATTGTAATCGGGTTGCTCTCTTCCATAGTATAGATCGTACCAACCAGCAGCCCTAACCTGTGACTGTCTGGAATAGGAATGAGTGGATTCGCCTTTCAAACCCTCCAGGATCAGGTCAAAGTCAGGTGAGGCCAGTCGGATCCATCATTGAAAAAGGCTTGTATTTTTCCATCCTTAGACTGGTGATGGGTGGCGGGTGGGGGCGTGGGGCAGGGCAGGAGGGGCCTCTCTGTCCTCTACCCTCAGTATGGCAGTTTTTCTGGCTGCAAGACAAAATAGTTGCACATTTTTCACTTGGCTCCAGAAACTATTGAGGGACAGGAGCAGAATATATCCACTGGGTTTTGGTCCGTGAGGACCCACCACAGGGGGCCCTCGGGCTCTTTTGTTCACCTGTGAGTGTAGGTGAAGGGGCCATCCAGATTCTCTTCATATGAGAAAGGCCAAGGTGAGCCCCAATGGCAAATATTTTCCCTGGGAAGGGTCTGCAAGGGGTAAAGGCCTTGCTGAAAAAACTTGAGACTGCCCCAAAGTTCCCCGATCAGTTTTCTGAAAGCTAGGCCTGTTCAGTTAAAGATGGTTCTGTGCAAAGTTGCCAAGTGCTGGCAGTGGGATTTCCATACCCCACTTTCAACATGGCAGGCAAGCACTGAGCAGCAGGATCTAGTGGTTTTTTTCTGTTACATTCCAGAAGCTTGAACTGACTGTCCACAGTCCCTTTGGTCATTACCATCGACTCACTTTGGGATCTTTATACTCCAGGATTTAAGATTTCCAAGGTGGTTGTGAGTCTGAGTTAAGCTCCTTCCCACAGAGAACTCCTTCTCCCAGGGAAGGCGAATGGATTATACCCATTAGACAGATAAGAAGACTGAGTACAAAGACAGATCAAATGATCTGGGCCAGAACTAGTAAAAGAAAAAAGAGAATTCAAATTCTGAATTCACCGTTTCTCTAGTTTTGTCAAAGCTCCTATTTCCTGGAGCTGGATAAGATCTGAATTTGTATTGTGGGATAGCATGCATTCCCAAGAGGCAATTTTGGAAGACTGTATAGAAATCTTTTTCACTCAGGCTTCTTCTTTAAAAATAACATCTTTTGTTTCTCCCTGATATAAATTTAAAAAAACTAAAGATACAGGAAAGAAAACAATAAAGATCACTCCATAATCTAATAGCCAGGGATTACAATTGTTAATATTTGGGTATCATTTTGTTGTGTGCATGAATTTATTTTTTCCAAGCTAAAATTTTTACCCCAATGTGCTTGAGTAGACTACTGCATTACATACAATATTCTACTGCATTTACCCATGTGGATAACTATTATTCTATAGCATCACCTGAAATAACTGAGATAGTACATTATAGAGGTGTGCCACAATTTACTCCACCAATCTATTTTTTGAACATTTGAGTTGCTTCCAAATATTCTCAAATATAAAGGAGACTATGGTGGAAATGTGAGTTATATTAAGCATTAAGCAATATGGTAAAACCCCAGGCCAGACTTCATCCCTATTTATTAATTCATTCTCACTTTCATGGAAGTGGTGCCCCGGTGAGGTTTGGTATCTCCTTCCCTGAATCCTTTTATGCACAGGATATATATGGCCAGCATACCATGATGGCACAGATGCCATCAGAAAGGGGAAAGAGCACTACACTAAGAGTTGAGAGACCTGATTCCATTATCCGCTCGTAATTCACTGTGTGACCTTGAATGAGTCACCTAACTCTCCGAACAACACTTCCCTCATCCATTAAATAAGGAAATTGAACTTTAATATTCCTTCCAGACCTAATACCATGACCCTCCAATTTGTTGGGGAGATAACACTCAAACCCAAAACAGTGGACTCTATAGGAAGGACTATCTATTATCAAAGGTAGACTGTAAATAAGTCAGGAAAGCAGTTCTCAATGGCATTGGGAAGCAACCATGTGTCTTCCAGATATGATGTGTGTCACAGAAAAATTGTTCTTCATCACAGTTTCTGATTTGAAAATAATTTAGTTTGTTTTAATAACTAAACAAAGAAGAGAAGAGATGCAAGATTTCTCTGTCATTTCCATTCTGACAGCTCTTGAGAGTGGAAGAGAAGTGGGTAGATTTGGAGTTCATGTGTACAGAAAAGCACAGAATTTTGCATCCATAGTATTGAGTGGACCCCTCAGGACTCTGAGTCCAAAGAGCCATAAAAAGACACTCCTGATCCTCCCCCGCCCTCTTCTTGCTCCTTCCTAAGGGAAAAGCAGATCAGAGCATCCATTTGAGAGAGGAGCCCAAACTAGAACTGTCCCTTCTAGAGACAGAAAAGGAGCCTCCCGTGCCTCAGGACCCTGGTCCCGGCCAGCCTACCCTGGTCTGGCACCTGTCTGCTGCTTGGCTCCCATTCAAGCTTGTCTCTGCCTGTGGCATCCACTCTCACTTGAGTGAGCAAGAGCACGCCCGTGTCAAACTAGGGAGGGGAGGGCCCTCACCCAGCTCTCCGGGAGGCTGTTGCGTGTGTGAGGGGCTGTCTCCCATTCTGTCTTTGAAATACACAAGGCATGCTGAGGCGACACAGTGCCTCCTCATTCCCATGTCAGTCAGCTACTCCTGAAGGGTGCAACCCCGTGAATCCTCCCCTACCAGCCAGGGAGCGTCAACCGTATGTCATCCCTAGCTGAGAGGACAATGCACAGCACACTAAAAAGAGCTGCCAGGAACAGCCGAGAGAAAGAGAAAAGCATCTACTGTGGAGTGACAGACTGGTGCCAACACCCCGGAATTACCACCAGAGTCATGCTCCCAAAGGAAGCTCAGCTCAGGAGGGAGAAAAACTCAGTCGTCCCAAAGCAGCCATAGCCACACATACATGGGGGATGGTGTGTGTGTGTGTGAGTGTGTGTGTGTGTGTGTGTGTGTGTGTGTGTGTGTGTGTGTGTAGTAGGGAGGAGGCAACTGCCCCCTTCATTCCAAGCCCAGCTCTGGTGAACAAGGTCAGAGATTGGGAGAGGCTAGCATTTCCCCTCCTCCAGGAAGGCACCACCCCATCAGAGGCACAATTTTGCCAAAGCTCAAAAGATCAGAAGCTGGGTGACTCCAGAAAGTTTCCTGATCATTTCAGAAGGACCCAAATATTTGAGAAAGAGGAACTCACAGTTGGTCATCCATCAATTAGGAGGACCTTGAGGCAACTGCAGGGCAAGTTAGGTCGGTCCCAACTTTCCATCTCGTGACCCAGGCTCATGGGGAAGCAGCACAGACAGGCGCTCAGATGACAGAGCTCTTCATGAAGTTTGACCAGGAACTCGTGAGACAGTGAGCCGCCCCCAGGCTCCACTGGCTCAGCCCTCAGCCTTCCAGGTCAGGGACTGTAATGCCTGCCCAGCCCCTCGAGCCAGGTTCCAGTGAGGGTGGATGTGAACACCTCCGAGTCAGCCAGCAATGAGGCTCACTCCGCATTGGGAGTACCGACGAGAGGACACTCAGGTCCCTACCTGACAATCCGGAACGGTCTACACACGTGTGAGCCAACAACTTATAACATGTGGCAACAAGTTCCATGTTCAAAATACGAATGAGTTAAAAAAAGAAAAAAAGGAAAGGAAAGGAAATACATCCCTGTCTGAAGAACACAGGACCACTGAGGATGACCAAGACGACAAGAGCAAGGTGTGGACAGCTGTGGCTGCGTCAAGGACGCCCGTCACAGAACTTGACCTGTGTCCTCCGCAGACAGCGCCGACCGCACCATACCGTCAGACCTTCCCACATGTCTGCCCACCTCCTCAAACTCTTTCAAACGCTGGAGGGCAAAGCCGTGTCTATGAAAATGCTTCGGAGAACGCAAATCCATTTTCCCAACAGCATCAGCCAGTCCCACACTACAGAGCTTCAGTCTCTAAAGGCTGTGGTGCACGTTTCCCATTTTGGCCTTCAAAAGTCTGTGCACTAAGCGATTCCCCACGTCACAGATAAGGAGGGTGAGCTTCTCACCACCCCCAGGATATGCACTGTCACCAAGTGCACATCAGGCAGATGAGCAAAATGGTCAGTAGCCCATTCTCCAGTCACATTGCCTGGCGCCTCACTTCCTAAGCTAAGTCATGTACTTCTCAGAGCCTTGATATTTGTACCTGCAAAATGAGTACAATAGCTACTGCCTCACGGGGCTCCTCTGAGAATGATGTGAGATAACACAGGAAGATAATACCAAGAATTAAACAGAATCAACAGTGTTCAGCCTGGTGGCCAGCACATAGTGAACAGTTTCTTGATAGATACTGGAGACAATCAGGACACTTAATTGAAGTATAGATAGCTAGTTGTGTGACTTTGGGCAATCTTGTGTGACCTTATGACCTTGGTGTTTCTGAACTTGTTTCCCTGTTTAAAGAACAACTTGATTGTATTAGCTCAGCTCTAAATTTCCCTTCAACTCTAACACTCTACAGTTCTAAAGCCATCAAAGCCTGTGATAAAGCATCTCAAAAACCCCCCTTCAACAAAATCTTCTGAACACCCTTGACCTGCCCAGCACCACCCTAGAAAGAGAGAAACTCCCTCAGGACGGCTGAGTTTAAAGAGTGGGTAGACATGCGGAAAGATACGACAGTGCAGTGGGATCAGAGCTTGGACAGAAACAACAGTACAATGGGATCTGAGCTGTCTACAGAGGGCACAGGTCCAGTTCTGCCACGGGCCAGAGCTCACCCCCAGCTTCTCTGCTCCTCTAAGCATGCTACCAGACTAGCAGCATCAGCCACACCTGCAAGCCCGTTCAACATGCAGATTCTCGGACGCCTCAGACCTACTGGATAAGTCACTCTGGAGGGCGGGGCCCAGAGACCTGACTCTAAGACTCTAACAAGCTCTCTGAGTGAGCTGGCGAACGCTGCTCCAGGATAGCAGAGGAAGTCCCTGGGGTGGGGAATTTGCCCAGCTCTCCTGCTCAGGCCGTGGAACTCCCAGCTGCCCTGCTCCCTGTTTCCTTGCCCTCTGGTCTCAAGCATGAAGAGTTACAACCCATTGCATACTGTGGCCAGACCTATCCCTGAGAAAGAGTGATCTTTTTGCAATCCCACCCCCTAGCCCTTCACCAGATGGTTCTCACGGCTAGACAAAGCCGTGGCCCAAGAACATTACCCAGCAGCCCCACAGGAAGGGGCTGAAAAGCCAGATGAATTTCTGCAGGGACCAGCTGAAATGTGAGACCACCCTGCGGGAGAGGCCTGCAGAGGAAGGACGTGTTTGTGAGGAGCTAAGAGGAAGCCCTGTCCCCAACTTCAGCTATTTGATGTCTCCCAGTCTCACACCTCAACAGCACACTTCTATCAGCCTAGCCCTGTACCCCACCCCAGCCACAGAAACACCACTTGAAGAAGGCTGTGCCATCAGAGTCCTACGTCCCTACCTTGGCTGTCCCCTTTGTGTCACGAGGAAGAGCAAAGCAGAAGTCTGTGTTTTGTTTTTTCATTGAGATTGAGCAGCACATTTTCTTTTTTTTTCTAACTCGAGAGACTCTCTTCAACATCTGGATAAGTTAGCAACAGGCCACAACCCCCATCAGGAATGTCAAGCCGTTACGAGAACCCCAGACCCAGACAGCATCCTGAGACGGGCAGGCAGCATGGAAGAGCTGCAGAGCAGGATCGGCTTCCATCCCAGGCCTCAACCGCTCCTGCTAATTCCTCGCTCCTCTGCTCACAGCCTTCAGTGAAAGCCAGTGAGTTCCTTTCAGACTCTTTTCTGGGCACAAGGCAGGCACCCCGACTGGTATCCCACACAGTGGACTCAGGCTCTTTCACAGCAAGGCCAGGGTCACCGTCCTGACCTCCCGACATAGCCTGACTTCCAGGCACTTCTAAACATGGCACCCTGGAAACCCCATGGACCCAGCCACTCTTATCTGCCCATGCCTCTAGCTCCCCTCATCTTTAATTCAAGAGAAAAGGGAACAAGTAGGAAGAGTAATAAAACAGTGACTGCTGAGGTGACAAAGTGGTGGTAAACATAATAGAAAGAGCAGACATGTAGGTACTCAGAAGTGGGAGATGGTACCAGGGGAGAAGTCCAACATGCCTTCATATCCTCTGGCTAAAGAGCATGGTCATTATGTGTTATTTCTGCAAAGCTGATGAGTATATCTTTGGATTTAGAGACAAAATGATCATTGATACAGAAGAACAGCCAATGCAATTCTCCACCACCTGTTGGAAGTTGCCCTTTAACACTTTAGCTCCACTTTGCAGCCTGAACAGCTGTCTTAGGAGGTGATCTCAACCTCTGGAGAGCAAAAGTAGACAAGGACTTTAGACTTGTGACTAAATGATCAGCTTAAACCATTAATAACCCATTACTCCAGCCCAACAGATGGTTGAAGCCACTTTCCTATCACCTCTCACCTGATCTCATATTAATTCTATTCAAATGTTTCAAGACACTTGAATTAAATATAAGGGGACCATTTGGGTATGATCCACAACAAGGGTAAAGTCTTCCCTCCACAGACAATAAAGAAATTGAATTGTAGTTTACTAACATTGTGCTCTGAGTGTAAGCTACTTATTTCTGATCATTTTTAAACTCAGGAGGTAGGTGGTTATAAAGGTCTGAAAAAAAAATCTCAAGAAACAATATTGTCACCTTGGTGTTTAACTTTTTCCAAAGAAAATGTGTAATTTGCCCTTAGATTTCTTTATAGTCTTCTCTTTCCTTTTCTTTCTCTCTCTTCTTCCTTTGCTTTCACTATTCCTTCTTTATATTCTTCCTTGTTTCTTTTCTTTCTCATACCAAAGAAATATTTAGATCTGTGAAGAAGTGTGGTTACACACAGATTTAAGCCACTGAACTTTTATGCATGCCTTTCTCTTAGAACAAAAAAAAGAAAGAAAAGACATGCCTAAGAGAGAAGGGCTAATAGATTCCTGTATCGCTGATGATAGTGATGCAGCAATACAAACAAATTATAGTGTTCAGAAAATCTGAGACTGGAAAGAAATACACAACGTGCAACACCAAATTTCCCTGTCAAGGTTTTTGGGATTTTTTTTATTATTATTACTGCTTGTTTTGTTTTATTTTATTCTTAAAGCTGATGTTTGCAGCTATTTGCTTCACTATAGGAAATTCCAGATCCCAGAATACTGATTTACAGCTTCAATCATCACCTGACAAACACAGCCCTTGCTAAGTGAGAGCTGATCCACAACAGGTATTTCAAATTTTCATAAGTCACAGCATATCAAGCCTAAAGTGAAGAGTTTCATTCACAGGAAACAATTTTCCAAAATCAGCAAATATTTTTTATAAAGGAAAAAGAAAAAAAAAAAAAACGTAAAGAATAAAGGGATGGGAAAAAACCTCCTATAAAGGTAACTTCTTACCTGAATATAAGGCTCTGTGTTAAAATATAATGAGTTCTGTGATTTTTTATTATTTTTACTATACCTACCTCCCACACCCCAGGTTTAACTCTTATCTTGCCCTGACCAGGTAGCTTTCCAGGAACTGGTATCGAGAAGCTGATAGCCTTAGTGGAACACTCAAAGTTAACCTGTAAGACCCACAGTTCCTACCAAGAGCTGTTGGCTGCTTATTGTCACAAAACATTGTATCTGAGCCAGTCTGACATCCTACTTCAAATTTTCTTGGAACTTGAGACCATTTCAGCATGGAATTATTGCCTCAGATCTATTGTGTATGTGCTCTTCCCCCTAAAAAAGCTGCTGCTACTGTTGCCAAAACTGTTAATCTCTAGTCTGATATAGAAGTACAAGGATTAGAAATGCCACTCTTTCAGTAAAAGTTCTTTTTAGAATTCTTTCTATAAGTATGTTAAAAAAGTAAAACTCTTTTCTTTTCTTTCAAAAAACTTCACTTGCACCTGAAAATTTTATGCATTACCAATGAAACCAAAATATCTGGACAATTTTACCTTGTGCAGAGAAAAGAGACTAAAATTTTGCATAAAATTTTTATTTCAAAAATGCTTCCCAAGCTATTCATTTTGAATATATTTAAGATATTTTCTTATAAAAAATATATTTTTGTTATTAAATTTGAAAAATAAAAATCTGTCAAAGTAAAGCTGTATAGCATTCCTAGAATAGCTCACTAATTTATTTTACCAAAACTTAAATATCAAACAGGAAATTTTCAGGTTAGGGTTGTGGCTTTCAAGGAGCACATATTTCTTCAAATCAAAACTTATCAAAATCCTAATATGCAAAGTAAAACAGCATGGGTGGTTCCATGCCCTCAAGTTAGTTTAAAAAGAAAAAGAAAAATTACTGTGCTAGATATCATATGTTAAAGAGCAGCACCTAATGGTAGAATCCAGTATTGCAGGTTAGCTCTCTCGCACTGGAAATATGCCTGGCAAAGGAAATTTCAGAAAGACTAAGTTTTCAGTGCTTCAAATATAGAAAAAAAACGTTCTCCAAAGTAAAATGTGTTCCTTGGTCTTGAGTAGGTAGAGATAAAGGATGTGATACTATAAAAGAGCAGCCAAGTGTTTTGTATTTCTAAAATAATCGCAAAAGCACAACAAATATATCTTCAGGAGATATATTGGCCATATAATATTTTTAATTCATTATTAATGACTTTTTTATGGATAACCAAGTAACATTTTGTAGAATCAGTTGGAAAAATGAGATGTGCTATAAAGACAATTTTGCTAACCAGCAATTATTTTGTAAAGTAAAAGATACTGATAGTATCTATTAACAATTACTTATTAAGATGGAAAAATAGACCAAGGACAATGCAAAATTACACAATCTATTTTATTTCTATTTGGCTTTGAAATGCAAAGGCAGAATGTCACTGCATATAGAAACTGCCAACTGTGCAAAATTCAGTGATAAAAATCATTAAGATCATTTAGACTTATAAAAACTTATTTGACTGCACATTTGGTGTGGGGCAGGAGATGCAACATCAACCCTTATTAAAACACACACACTCTATAAAGAAACCATTTTAAATGACAATGACATTTTTAGAGTGTGGAACCTTTGGTTACTTATCTGCTAATTTGTAATACAGACTTTAAGTAACCAATTTCCCAGTGAAAATGTTGAGATGCATTTCTGAATACAAACAGAAGCACTCAGATATGCTCCCACCCTGACTCCTGCCTATCCTATCTTGTAAATTAGTTTGAATGTGGGCAACCAAGTGAGTAGAAGTAAAAGGATGAGAATTCTGATTTCCATGAATAAGCCATGATGAAGCACAGTAGATTATAAAGATCCGAATGCTGTGGCCCTGTGGATTTAACAGAACTCAAAGCATAAATTAAAACTCTTCACTTTCAAAAGAGAGCTTCATTTTTCCCGAGATCACGGTGTTGGATTAAGAATACTCCAAACCTGAAGTAAACTCTGTGCTCGCCTTCTCCCATGACCACACCAGAGTTACAACTAAACTACAGAACAACCATCATTGAGAACCACCTGAAGACAAGCTGCACCAAAGTCCTACAACAAAAGACAAACAGAAGCAACCACCTCAATCCTGGCAGGAGGGCTGGAGACATGGAACCGGCTGGGACCACCAAATCCACATGTGGGGGGTAAAAATTAGGACAGATATCTTGGCTGCAGAGGTTCCCCTGAGGAGTGAGGGGTACCAGGCTCCCCAGCCCAGGGGTCTCCACAACTTCTGGCTGTGAAAAGCAGCAAGAATTGCGGCTGAATGAGATGGGGGAGGAAAGGGGTGGCTGGACCCAGCACCCTCCTAAAGAGGCCACATGCAGACTTACTTGCTGGCCTGAGTTCCAATGCTGGGACAGCAGCTTGAAAGGTACCAGGGACAGACGGGAAGAACTGCATTGTCTGGCTTCTACGCAAGGGCTAGAGGGGCAGCTCTAGGAGGGAAGGCACCATTGTGTTCCTCTATTGTGTTCCTCACCAAGTCTGAGTCTCCATCAGCCTGGCTAACATTGTTTAACAGGGGTGCCCGACCTTTTGGCTTCCCTGGGCCACAATGGAAGAAGAACTACCTTGGGCCACACATAAAATTCACTAACAGGGGAAGCCGGGATGGCTCAGTGGGTTAAGCGCTCACTTTGCAGCGCCGGGGACCGGGGATCAAATCCCGGCCCCGGCCCGTGCGGACCCATGTGCTAGACTGGGAAGCTCCTCCAGTTCAGTTCTCTCTCTGTCTCTGTATCTCTCTCTCTCTCTCTCTCTCTCTCTGTCAAAAACAATAAAAAAAAATTTTTTTTTTTTACTTTAAAAAAAGGGGAAGCCAGGATGGCTCAGTGGGTTAAACACTCACATTGCAGCCCCAGGGACTGAGGATCGAATCCCAGCCCCGGCCTGTGCAGACCCATATGCTGAACTGAGGAGTGCCCCCAGTTCAGTTCTCACCGGGGTGAGACCCCAGCCCACTTCCTGCCCTGTGCAGCCCCACTCCCATCTGTGGAATGAAACTATGTGGAAAAACCGATGATGTACAACTATGGAGACTGTTCTGGGCCCTCTCCCTTCTCTCTGTCTCTGTCTCTGTATCTCTCTCTGTCAAAAACAATAAAAATAAATCTTCAAAAAAAAAATTTTACTAACAATAGCCAGTGAGCTAAAAAAAAAAAAGAAAGAAAGAAAAATCTCAGAATGTTTTAAGAAAGTTTATGAACTTGATGTGGGCCATGGGTAGTACAAACTTGATTTACATCTCCCTGGTGATTCTGAGACCACCCTCACCCAACCTGCAGACCCACCCAAGCCACTTCCTGTGGCTTTTCCATATAAACAGCCTATCTCAGCTTACACTGCAGACTTTCCTAAAACCTCTCAAAGGTTCGCAAACTCCACAGAAGCAGCAGCAGGCTGCAGGCCTTGGTGTGTCCCATACCTCTTGCTAAACAGACCCAAGCCTGGCACTAGTGGCAGCAGGCCTCAGTTCACAACTTAGCCTCTCCCAGGCAACGCCAAGCCCAACACAAGTGCCAACCATCTGCAGATCACACCAGGTGGCCCCAGGCCGGGCATAGGCAGTGGCTGATACTGGCCTATACCAGCGCCCTTCCCAAGGGGCCCTAGAACCAACACACTCAGTGACCAGCTTCAGACCACACCAGAGCACCACCCACTACCTGCACAAATAACACACCCAAAGGGCAGACTCAGGAGCCACCAGAGCCCTGCTAAAGTGAATCCTGCTCTGTAGGGTCAGGCCCTGCACCACAGCTCCTCCCCTGTAGTCATAGCCAGGCCCCGTCAGCCTGAGGTCGATTCCCCCATTGACATGTCAACCGCAACCAAGGCTCAACTACAACAGGAGGGCACATACAAACCACATAAGGGACACACCTGGAGCATCCAGTTCTGGTGACCAGGGAGACTGTACCACTGGGTCCCACAGGACACCTACTACATAAAGAAGACACTAATTGCCTATACCTTTTATGGAGAGATTTTGCATAAAAATAGACACCAATCTTTTGAATATTCTTGGTTTAAAATATTTTAACTAAAATTTTGTTAAATCATTGTACATACCTCTTATGCTCAAAACATTAAATGACAATACATGACAAGGTACATAAAAGAGCAAATGTTTTCCTTATGACCCCCCTCAAGAGAATCTAATTTACCATCTCTAGCCAATAACAAGCAAGTTAGTGACTTATCAAAGCAAATATCTATCTGTTGTTAGTGACACGGTTCCTTCTTGTGAGTGGTCATTTTGACCTCTCCAAATTTTGCCGGTCTCTTGCTCTTTCGGAAACCCCAGTCAATGACATGGGGAGAAAACGTGCCCTGATAAATGTCTGCCATGGGTGCAGAAGGGGCACTATCTAACATGGCATGTACTTCCCATTCCTAGTGTAGGTGCTTCTCCTTTCAGACTCTAAAAAGTCAATTTAGACAGAATACAGACAAATAGAAAATCCATGCAAAAGAACTTAGCTGAGAAATTTACACTTACAAATATGCAGATACATTACTTTGACCAGGATAAAGAGAACTCATCATATATTACCACCATAACAAAAGTAAAGGACACAAAGTTGTAAAATAGTCACAGCAGGCTATGAACGTGATTAGAATTCTAATGCTAACCCTCCTAGTCTTAACTGTAGTTATTCAACAAACATCTTTTATCTATATCCTGCCATAATGTGACACCCCCCCCCCCCCATTCTATCATAACCTGGGTAATCCACTAATTTTACAGACAGGACTTAATAAGTCGTTTCAAAGAAGCATGTCTGTTCACTTTCCCTTAGAAAATCTGTACATATAGCAATAGTGTTCAAATCAGAAAAGAAGTTGATAGGAATCTCTTTAAGTCTTCAACCCAAATGGAGTGCAACGTATTTTTTTCCCAATGGAACAGATTTTATTCAGATTTTGAATATTGGTTTGGTGGGTTAATCAGATCTAAAAATAAGCACATTTCATTTACCTATATGTTCTGAAAGCCAGGTATTTCAACCATTCTTTAGATAAAATTTTTCTTTACCTTTTTCTTTGTTTTCATTAAACGTGTTAGTTTTCAACCTTGTAACTCAGCAGAAATAAGAAGTTTCATAACCTGTTTTATCAAGCTAGTACTAATATTTAAATAATTGTTAGTTATTTAGTACCTAACTATAAAGCTCAGTAGGGATCAGGCTCTTAATTATAAAATAAGAATAAAATGCTATCTAAACAATGTGTTAACATTTCATACACAAAAAGATTCTTGAGAAACTGTATTGAGATATTTTGTGATAATCATTTAATAAACTTTTGTTGAAAGCTTCATTTGGGCTAGGTTGCAGAGTTGGTATTGAACATGCAGCTGACCCTATCCTTGCCTTCAAAAACTCACAATCTAATATGATTGTTTCCAACTCACACATATTTTCAAATTACATTTCTCATTACCTAATAAATAGGTCTCCAAAAGTCACATTAAAACTCATCTTTGATAAATTAAGTCACTTTGAATATGCCATTTAAGTAATCCTGTGGTATGGGGAATCCTATTATAATATAAATAATACCTCTAATTTAGATATGTATATCTTGAATTTTCTCAAAATTGTATGTAATTTAGCTAGTCATACAGCTATGATATGTTGGAAAGAATACAACAGGTAGGGAATAAATTTAGATTTAAGTACAGGATATAATGTTAGGCAACTCATGGTCAGTCTCCATTTCCGCATCTGTAAAATAGGGATAATAACTCACAGGCTTGATAAGAAAAGATGTACCCTCCCCCTTCTCTCTGTCTCTGTCTCTGTATCTCTCTCTCTCTCTCTCTCTCTCTCTCTCTCTCTCTCTCTCTGTCAAAAACAATAAAAATAAATCTTTTAAAAAAAAAAGAAAGAAAAGATGTAAAATGGATTATGCGACAAGCAATCTCCAATATGGCTTTCCCTGAACCTCACCAGCTGGTGTCTGTGCCCTTGTAGAGTCTTCTCACACAATGAATCAGGACTCATCTAAACGACCAACAGAAGGCAGCAGTATGTAATTTTCCAAGACTAGGTCCTAGCAGACATTGCAGCATTTGCCACCGTCTTCCCTTACACCACTCATTCTGGGGAAAGCCAGCAGCCATACTGTCAGACTAATCGAGAAATCTTATGGAAAGGCCCGTGTGAAAAGTCACTGAGGCCACTCGACAAGAGACTTGTGAGAGAGCCATCTCAGAAGTGGATCCTCAGCCCCAGTCAATGCCTCATGACTACAGCCTTAGCTGACATCTGACTCCAACCACATGAAAGACACTGAGTGAGAACCACCCAGCTATGCCATTCCTGAATTTCTCACCAATAGAAATTGTCAGTGTTAATAAATGTTTATTCTTGTTTTAAGCCAATGGATTTTGAGGTGATTTTTTATGCTGCAATAGATATCTAATACAGATTGTGACAGTTCTGTGTAAATAAAAAGTAAAAAATAAGTTGAAGATAGTATCCAATTTCAATCATTCATTCAACGACTATCCACAAGTAGACCTCTCTGGGCCCAGTTTGGTGCTGGGTCTTTGGGTACAATGGTGATCAAAACATAGGCCCTGCCCTCACAGAGTATACAATGTAGCCAGAAAGACAGACAAATAACTCCAATAAAGTATAAAATTTGCCATGCCAAGGAAGAGCAGGACACTCCTGGACTCTGTGTCAAGGGCGGCTAACCTATTTCAAGAGGTCAAAGAAAGCAACCTGGAGGAAACACTTTTGAAACTAAGAGGTTTTTGAAATGAACAGGAGAAACAAGAGTTGCCTCTTTTCTTCACTCAGCAAATTCAGAACAGATGAATTTGGCATTGAAAAGCTCAGAATTGTCAATACCAACTTCCACTTATACTTTCAGCCAAAATTTACTAAGTGCCTACTATGTGCCAGGAGCTATTTTAGGCTCTGAAGTTTCATCAGCGAATAAGAGAGACCAAAATACTTGTGCCCATCACTGTTCTCAAAGGAAATAACTATACTTACAGAGGTGGTGGAATAATAATAATGGTTAAGGGTACAGGTTTTGAACTCAGGCTACATGTTCAAATCCAAGCTCTGTCTCTTACTGGTTTTGTGACCTTAGCCAAGATTTTAAACCTCTCTGTGCCTCAGTTTCATTAACTGTAATAATACCACCTACCTCCTGGTTTGCAGCAAGAAAATAAATGACTTGCTGCACATCAAAAACCTTTATAGGGGAAGCCAGGATGGCTCAGTGGGTTGGGCACTCACTTTGCAGCGCCAGGGACCGAGGATTGAGTCCCGGCCCCGGCCCGTGCGGACCCATGTGCTGAATTGGGAGCTCCCCTAGTTCAGTTCTCTCTCTGTCTCTGTATCTCCTCTATCTCCCCCTCTCTCTCTCCTCTGTCAAAATAAATAAAAAAATAAAAAATATAAAAACAAAAACAAAAAAAACCTTTATAACAATGCCCAGCACATAGTAACTGCTCACTATGTTTTAGCTATTTTGGATTTCCTTGTGATGATGCTTACAAAGCTCAGGACTTTAGCATTCTTCACTCACTCTCTTCCATTCCCAGTTGAAGAAAAGGCGCAAGGTTAAATTTAAAATACATGAGATCCTCACAAAGTAGGTCATTTCTGTTTCAACATAAGGTTGACATCCTGAGTAATTTATTGCCTGAATAATTCTGAAACACAGAAATGCAAATGTGCAAGAGTTCTAACCATGTTGCAGATGGAACAATGCTGCTTATCCAAAAACTCGTTTCATCTGTTAAACAATCGCTAAAACAGGCTCTTTCTATACAATAATAAAACAACCTGTTGAGAAATAAGAATTTAGTATGGTACAGTCCCAAAGAAACTGCCTTTATTTGAATACAACCCTTAGGAATGGTTTTGCATTTGATCGAATATTGTCAATGAATAAATGCAGACTAAAATAATCGTGTCAGCTTTGAGAACAATAAACTCCAACTTCTTTCACGTTTTCTTTATCCTGTTCATTTCTTTCGAGCCAAGTTTTGGATGGAAAGAGACGGCCAAGAATGGACGGTTCCTCAAACGTGTTTCATCGCTGGGGATCTTACTAACAATTATACCGTGCCTTTCAAGCCCCAGAGAATAGCTGGAGCTAGAGCATTTCAGTGAAGAGCAGACGATCACAGAATCATAGACACTAAAGATGAAAAAGACCTTTGAGGTCATCTTGTCCACTCTTGTCAACTCAGTCCTGTCCCCCACAGCGTACTCTCCAGGACTTTCAACAGCTGACTTATAAATGATCCCAGCACCATGGCCCTGCCACTGTCCCCCTGGAGAAACCATTTCACTATCTAATCAAACTTCCTGTTAGGCATTTTTTTTCCTTCATATTCAGCCCAATTTTACCTTCCCTTAGCTTCAAGCCATCATTCATTGACATACTCCACTGGACCATGCTAAGTATTCCTTCTCCTCTTTCAGGATAGATGCCTTGTCAGATTAATTACGGCATCAGCAGCTTTAGCCAGCCACATTCACAAGGTCCAACACGGCAGCATTGAGGCCGATGGATCGTGGCATGAGCACCTCATCTAAAACATTACAGAAACAACACAACTGATTGCAAGGAGATTTTTTTATTCTGTGTCCCTCATTATCAACTTCCATGGCTTACTCAGAGTTCATGTGTTAAGGACAGCAGTATATGATGCCTCCAGTTTTCCCTAAAATCTGTCTCATTCTCTTCATTCCTTTTTCTGGCTCAGAGTGATCAGAAGAGGCCTAGAAAGAATTGTCCCCACTCCCACCGCACTTTAGATGACAGTTTACCAAGTCATGGTGTTTTACATACCAATAATGAATTTCAGTATTTCACTTCAGCCTTCTGGAGTGACACAGAAGCCATGGGACAAAGCAACCTTATTCTATCTCCCTAGATTGCCTTGAATTTATAAAACTGAGGAGGATGTGGTTTCAACTGGGCTTTCTTCTTATCTGCAATTTAAGATGCCAGGTTTGTGTACTGCTTTGGGGAAAGCAGTTAAGTGTACATATGTGTGCATGCATGCATGTCTGCATGCACGTGTGTGCATCTGCAAAAATCACTCTGTGGTTTCTGAATTTTATAGTTGGTCTTTGTTTTTTTTTTTTGGTCATCAAAAGCAGTGACTGTTGAAGATTTTTTGGCACATACTACATCCTAAAAGATGTTTTGCCACATCCTAAAAGACAAACATTTTCTATCACATTCAGTGCAGAATATATAAGTATGCACATACATACAGATATATAAAAATATGTACATATATAAAACTAAAATAAAATTTCAGGAAATAGTATTTATCCTTACTTCATTTGTGATGTACTCCATTTTCTACCCTCTTTCAATTATTTAAAAAAATGCTGTCCTCAACCCATTAAATTCATTTTATAACACACTAGTAAATCAAGACCAAGAGTTTGAAAAACCCTAACAGAGGCCCTCCCTTCACCTCTGACCCTGGAGGTCAGCTGGTGTCCAGGGGCAACCTCTGCTCTTTGCTCCCATCTTCACTGCGATCAGTGACCAGACCCTCAGGAAGCCTCATTCCCCTTGGAGACAGGTGGACTTCTATCAACGGCCATCAGCAGCTTCTGAGCGCCCTGACCTCGACTCCCAGAACTGAAGAACACGGCAGCTGAGACCACGAAGAAGAATGCCAAGCTAACTCCCAATGCCACTTTCTCCCAAGAGGCTCAAAGCCCACCAAACACTGTATGGATCAGCAGTGGTAGCAGCAGATGCAGGGGGTAGGGACAAGAATCCTGAAGAGGTGGACTTTATAATTAAGTTCTAAGCTACAAGCCCCATGGAGTGGTCACAATTTGACCATTCTATAAAAATCTGTCAATAGCAACATCAGTGGGCGTACAAACACATCACAAGAAGGGCTTTCAACTAAATATCTATGGTAAAATGACTGAGGCCCTCATGACACCTTTTATTTTTATTTTTATTTTTTTTAAGATTTATTTTATTGTTTGAGAGAAGGTGAGTGAGAAAGACAGAGAGAGAGAGAAGGGAGGAGGGCCCAGAGCAGTCTCCATAGTTGTACATCATTAGTTGTGACATAGTTTCATTCCACACGAGTGGATGTGGGGTCACACAGGATGGGAACTGAACTGGGGGCCTCCTGCATGGAAGGTGAGAACCTTCACCACCATCCTGGTAGTTACCAGTTGCACTGCATTCAACATGTGGGTTTGCACAGGTCGGGGCTGGGACTCAATCCCTGGATCTTATGGTTGCAAGGTGAGCGCTTAACCTGCTGAGTTATCCTGGCATGCTGAGACCTTTTCAAATTATTCCCTTTCCTCTTAGAACTCTTCTGTCTCCTTAATGTTTATTTCAACTACATTATGTGTGAGAACTCAGGGAAGTTACTTAAAAGCTTTAAATCCAATACATTTCTCTTAAACTTTCTTTTTGCTTTGGCAATTAGTTTCATTTGCTAGTTCTCCTAAAACAAGCTAGATCATAATTCCCCTCTACAATGACGATCCTCCTTTTTTAAATGGAAAGGATATGCTGGGCCACCTGTAGCTGCATAGAATAAACAATGCTCATTTCCATCTCAGATCATCTAACCCTGAATGCTGGGAGCCCAAACTCTCCCAACACTGGCTTACAGGTCAACCCCTTTTCAAGCCTACCTGCTTTACAGAGGCCCTATAACATGGTGGCTTTGCCTAAATAGCCCTATTTGCAACTAAAGAATCCAAGGCTCAGGGAGGCTAAGCAATTTACCCAAGGCCACAGAACACATGGTAGAACTGGAATTGAACCCAGTGCTCTGAAGCCAAAGCTCACTCTCCTTTCTCTTTAAAAAGACTGTCTCTCCATCAATGAACATAGATTTACACATTTAAAAAGGTAGTGATTCTTACACCTAATATAAGGATTCATTACTTGGACCTTTTTTTCCATGTAAAAACAGTTCAGAAATCAAAACTATAGTCAAGGTTAAAATAGAGTTTGATGACTACATTTATATTTTAACCCCAAAATGTATGTAGTTTATATAATGAATTGTGTAAAGGTAAACTAGAATACTAGAGAAGTGACATGACTTGCTTTAAAAAAATAGTAAAAAATACTTTTTCAAAAAATGAACAATGAATGTGCTATATTAAAAAGGAATTCTTTGAAGAAGAAAGCTCAGAATAAAATCTTGTCATTTGTGACAACATGGACAGACCTAGAGGGTATTATGCTAAGTGAAATAAGTCAGACAAAGAAAGACAAATACCATATGATTTTACTTATATGTAGAATCTAGAAAGCAAAACAAATGAACAAACAAAACAGAAACAGACTCATAGATACAGAGAACAAACTGATGGTTACTGGGGAGTAAGGGGAACAGTGGCATGGGCCAAACAGGTAAAGGGATTAAGAGGTAGAAAGTTCCAGGTATAAAATAAATAAGTCACAGGGATGTAATGTACAGCATACGGAATATTCAATAATATGGTAACAACTTTGTATGGTGACAGATAGTTAATAGATTTAACATGGTGATCACTTCGAAGGATATTTAAATGTCGAATCACTGTGTTATACACCTAAAACTAATATAGTATTGCATGTCAACTTTAAGAAAAAGAAAACCCAAGTTCATTGTGCATTTAAAATATTTACTTGCTTTTATTTTTATAGAGTTGATATGTCCTTTAAGAAATATCTGTTATGTGAAGTGAGGTTTGCCGTTATCTTTGCTTTATCAACTACACAAAAAAACAAGCAGTTCATCCATATTTCAGACTGTCAGCACTGGTCTCAGAATTGGTAATAATCAACATGGCGATAACCACACATAGTTCTCTACCCCTCAAAGTTTACGATTAAAGCCAGAGCCCCTGCATTAACACGGGGAGGCATGACCCCTGCAGATGGTAAACAATGCTCCCTTTGACATGATGTGGTCCCAACTGCCTTCCTTCCAAAAGGAGCTTTAAACCATGTTGTTTTCACCCTCATAAGCACTACACAGGAGAAATTTCAGTCCAACCTTTACCTTTCTGCTGATGCCAACATGCAAATGTGTTTACACACTCAAAACACCTTGTTAATCATTTCTGTTTCAATGAAAACCTAGATAGAGGGACCAACTATGGATAGAGAGTGAAGAGGAAAGTGAGTGGCCAAGGAAATCCAAGATGAAACGCTTCTATCACACATTTCACATTGGAGAGATTCAGAAGGAGTCAAATTCCCGGACAATCCAGGCATTTTCCAGCCAAAGATATGGACTTGTGATTTTTAGGAACCCAGGCTGCTTGATCATTTTCAAATAACGTTGACCTCCCTCCCTGAATCTTTTAAGCCTTAATCCTAAGGCTTTATGTTTGGGGTAATAAAAAACTGTAAATTGATTGAGAGCTTGGTTCTTATGAAGTAAGATGGTTAACTTCAAGTTAACATGTCTAGACATGAATAAAATCTTAAAAACAAAAGGCCCACCATGGCCAAAATAGGTTTTCCCAGGGCTTGTCCTGTGACTGAATAGTTTTCCATGAGCTCAACTCATTTCATGAAATAATTTTAAACATAGTAAAGAAATCATCAAGCTTCTATATGAAAACCTCCATGGACTCCATTCGATTTTGTGCCTCTCTTTTTTGTCTCATAGCTTTCTGTAGGTAGCCTGCAGCGAGTACTTGGTTACCTGAATCCTCCCAACTTGCAGAGGCTGGATGTCCCGGACACTTTCCTACCTGGTCCTGCAGCGCTGTAACTGACTAAACCTATGGTGCTGGTATCACTGTGGGGGCAATTTAGGGCCACACAATAATGGGGAGGGCACTGTGAGCAGAAGTAGATGACCCCAGCTCAAGAGTCCCCAGACCTAGGATGCATGCTTCAAGGCCCAGCTCTGTACCTCCTCTGGCTTGCCCTTCCCCCCTGGTAACCTGGACCTCAAAAGGTCCTACCCAAACAGCCCCAGACTGTTTCCAGTGTCCTTCATGTCCTGGAGGGCAACTATGACATCCCCACATATCTCCCTAGGCCAAAGCGGGTACGGCTGTGTTTACAGAGACGGTAGATAGCTGAGCTCAGTGGATACAAAGCCTAGATATGTGGGCAAAGATATCTACCCATTTTTTTGTGTGGGTTCCATGCTCAATGAGTCAGCACTGGGGAACGAGGAGAGAAGCCCCACACACTGCAGCCCCTTATGCCAGGACTGGGACCATGGACCCTGGAGATCCCATGTCATCCCCAGGGGAATCTGGGGGCCAGTGCAAAACAGCCATGAGGGAAACATCTGGGAGGTAGATGGAAATAAATGATTAATACCCATGACCTTGGGCTTTAAAATGTGTGAACTTGTGTGAAATGGAAAGAAGATGATAATAATGGAATCAGGAAAAACTGTACATCTAAGAACGAACAAAGTAAAAATAGGGAAAGAAAAATTAGTGGGTTTCTTCATACCAATCATAGTCATGTCTGCATACTCTTTATTATTTCTACTTAATTAGATACATCATAATCACCATTCCACATATAATATGTATATGTATATGTAATAAAATATAAAATGGGCAGTTGCAACAGAGATAATACCAAAATACCATAAGTGGAAAAAATCCAAATGAGGTGCTAGACCACCATGCAGGATTTTCAAGATATACGAACTATATAATTGGTTCATGCCTCTTTAGCCCCTTACCCACTAGAAGACTATAGGAGACTGGAAAGAGAGAAAAGATTTTGTGGAAAATTTTTCCGTTAGGTAAAAACAAGGACTGCCCCCCAATTCAAACCTTGTTGTTGGGGCAAGGAGTGAGGGGAAAGACTTTAGTGAGATCACTTGAACAACTGATCAAGTCCTCTAGAGTTTAGAGCAGAGTAGACATCAGCAAATCTAGAAAACAAGAGGCAGGCCTAGGAGAGGGTTCCCCAGAGGAGGGTACATGGCAGTTCAAAGAGCACATGCGTGTTTTGCATAGAGTCTGGTGCCTGCCTTCACAGCACACACTCTGGAGCCAGACTGCCCTGCTCTGGGGCTCTGATGCTCAGCAGCTGTGTGACCTTGAGTGAGTTACTTAGCCTCTCTGAGGCTCACTTTCCTCCTCTATAAAACAGAAAATAAAAGTATCTACCTCATAAAATTACTGAGAGAAGTAAACGAGCTAACCTAGGTAAAGAGCTTAAAGTAGTACCTAGCACGAGATCAGTGCTACATCACTCTACATTATTAACACACTGCGTACGGATCACGAGAATCTTTGTTTTTTCTGAGCCATGCGTTAAGGACGGGTAACGAGAATTCTTGTTTTTACACTTGACCTTTTATTTTTTGCAAGATTTATTTAATTAATAAGGTTTGGTTGATATATAACGAGCAAATATTATCAATGGATAAATTTACGTAAGTACAAAAAATTTCATTGAAAAGTTATAAATAATATGGAAGCAATAGCATTTTAAAGAGAAGAGTTCATTTCAATATGGTCTCATTTAAATACCTGCCGGAACAGAGGGGTATGAGGGTTTTAAACCCCACCGTACGCAACGTGTTAAGCAGATGGAGATCCCATGGGAGACAGCCAGCCTGGTGCCATTTTAATTCCTGCCCAAGAAGATTAGGGTCATGTATGAACTGGATCCCTAGAGAACAGGGGTTCAGTGGGGAGCTGTTGCCCAAAGGAAGGACATCACCCATGTCAGGGGCCATTCCAGCTGCAGGGTCTGCAGCCTCTGGCATCACTATGAAAGCACCCACAAGTGAAAGAATCAGCTGAAACATCAGCCAGCCCCAGAGATCCTACAGCGGGCTTACAACAGTGTGGTTCCCCAGGACTGTTTACACTCTGTTCCCTCCTTCCTCCCCACATGCTAACCCTGCAGGGGTCAATTACGGCAGCCAGCCAGAGGGCAGAGAAAATGACCAAGAAAGGGAGAAGATGCATCTGGGAATCCCCCCACCCCCCTACCCCACCACCCCATCATAAACATACAACGCACAAAGGGCCCTCACAGACAGATGTGACCATTTCTCATAATAGGACTCTGAATTATTTTATAGGACTGGGTAATCTCAGGACAATTGGAGACAGACAGGGTGTTCCAGAGAAACAGAACCAATAAGATATATAGGTAGACACACACATATATATAGAGATACACACATATATGTATAGAAACAGAGAAAGGTTTATTTTAAGGAGTTGTGGAGGCTGACAAGTCCCACATTTGCAGGGTGGGCCAGCAGGCTGGAGGCCCAGGGCAAGCTGTTCTTGCAGCCCCAGTCTGAGTGCCGTCTGCTGGCAGAATCCCCTCTTCCTCAGGGGAGACCAGTCTTTTTTCTATTAAAGCCTTCAACTGATTGGATGATGCCCATTCACATTATGGAGGCTAATATGCTTTCCTTGAAGCCTAGTAATTTAAATGTTAATCTGATCTTTAAAAAATACCTTCACAGAAACATCTAGAATAATGTTTGACCAAATATCCGAGTTCTGTGGCCTAGCCACGTTGACGCATAAAATTCAACATCACAGAGAAAATGTTTCTTCTTGATGATGATCGAATCCCACAAGACAGATTTGCCTAATATACTCCATTTACACACAAACACACACACAATTCATTGTGTGTTTTCTATGTTAAATGAGTAAATTACATAGCTATGGGCTTTATTTTCATATTTTTGTTACTAGTGTTACAGACTTTTCTACTCACCACTACTAGAAATTAGATAGCTTGTATTCCAAAAAGCTCTTCAGTTCTGTGTGGAAAGAAAAGCTCCATCTTCTTTGTCTTTGTAACACCACCCCAGGTGACAACGTATACCTACGTAATCTATTCTTAAGGCATATTTGCTGGCTGATTAGCTCTTCTTTTTGTAACAGGAATGCCAAACCCGCCTCTAAATCATGAAACTGAACTTTAGGAAATAAGTTGACAGATGTAGGTTCCCGGGATAGAAAATCCCCCCTCTAACTTGCAGGCAGTCCAGAGCAGTGGCAACAATGTAAATGCCAGCCAGGGAAGCAGAAGCATCTAGCAGACTAGCCGCTGAGTCAACCCCAGAGTTGTCCTCAACCACAGTCATGGAGCTTTACTGACTGATTCACAAATATCTACTGAGCATCCACGATATTGCAAGTCCTGTTCTCAGAAAAGTTATCATGCTTATTCTAAGCAATGTATAAACTTACTGGCCAAGGAACATGGGGGACAGTGGGTTCCCCTCTGGGACACACTCATTTCTTCCCAGCTGTGTCACACTGAGAGTTCTAGCCCAGAAGTGACATCATCTGGCTTCTAGTTTCAGCTGTGGCACTGTCTAACTCTGTGATATCAAGTCAGTTACCCTTTTTCCTTCCTCTACTAAGCAGGATGGCAATTATAATGACTTAACTACTCATGGACTTCTTATAAAGATCAGTGAGAAAATGCATGTGAAAGCACTTTTGAAAAAATAAAAATGAATACAAATATAAGGTATTTTCTAGAATGTGCCTTGGAGATTTTTCCTACTGGCTTCCTCTGAGGAGAAGCCAACAGAACTGATTGGCAATATTGTAGGGCAATAGCCACATGGAACTGAGACTCTGGAAACACCCATCTTCTTGATACCCCAACCATAGTCCCGCAAAGAGAAGATGGCAGGAAGGCCAGCCTTACAACAGCCTGCTCCCCGATAATGCTCCCATTGGCCTATCGGACATCCCTGATAGTCAACCACTAGAGTGTCATTCCTTTGGGCTAAGTCATCCCCCAAAGAATCAGCACATTAAATTATTACTTACAGTTTTTTCTATATTAATAAGCCGCGGTTTACTGAACCCCATTCTATTAATAACACCACTGCCAAAGGAAAGGGTATAGTTGGAAAGTAGTAGGAAGAATAATCAGGAGGGATCAGGGGAACCTCTTATTTTACAGAATGAGAAACTGAGGCTCAAAGGAAGAAAGATAATTGTCCAACATTACACCTAATCAGAGACTGAACCACAACAATCTCTGACATCAGCTGAATGTCTCTCTACTGTAGGTAGTCCATGTTGACAATTTCTCTGTGCCCAATGGAATAGATAAAATATGTGGTTATTAGATATCTACTGGACTAATAGGCTCTATTTAGCACCCAGCCAAACTCTGAGCATACAACATATACTCAATAAATGCTTTTGGATTAATTATTAATAAAACTTTATGGTAGGGCACTAGTGTTATTTTTCCAATTGATTTGACATTTATAATCTCATTTTTATCTGCATAGCTGATAGGGTAGGTGTTATCCAACTCAAGAACAGGAAGCGAAGGCTCTGAAAGGTTACGTGCCTTTCCAAAGTAGGCACGGAGCCCGGCAAGAACTCAGGTGTCCTGACTCGCTGCCAGCACTCTTCCATGGCGCAGACTCAACAGCCCTGCAGGAGCCAAAAGAGTTAACGTGGGGGCAGCAGCAGGAGCAGATGGCTGCTTGCCTGCCTATGGAGGTGACTTTGTATCCTCAGGAAGCTTTCTCCCCGAGGAAGGGGGCAGGCAGGCACTGGCTTTTATGAGCTCAGTTCATAATGGAGCAACACTGGGCTGACCAGCATGGCCAGGGCTCCCACACAGGACGCAAGAGGCATCCTAGCTTCTGCCTGCAGGGCACCGGGCTCACACCCTTAGAGACGCAGTTCTCATTGTCACGCATGGCAACTTCTCCCTGGGCCACCTAAAAGTTTCACTGGGCAAACTTCATGCCTATTTTTTTTTTTCTTTTAGGGCGCACGAAAACACGTAGATACAGACACATACTTGTTTTAAAATTATTTACATATGACTATTTTTCTCACAATACTCTTAGACAACAGTGGCAGAAACTTCTGTCTTGTTTTTATCTTTCCGTCTCCACCACCTCGCATGAGTAACATAGAGGTTTGACAAATACTTGTTGAAATGAAATTAGGGTGGCTGCAATACCCCCTGGGAGGAATACAATGTGAAATCATGAACTCTTCAGTCTGAATTGGCTTGCCCTGGGTCTTTAGTGTGAACAAGTGATCTGGGATAGCTGAAGCCTCAGTCTCTTAAGGGTATGAAGCCATGAAAAAAAAAAAAAGGTGGGGGCCGGCTGAGAACAAGTCCCAAAATAGACAAGGAAGTCTTCGCTGAGAATCCCAGATTCCAGAATTAAGTCACATTTTACTGAAGGTCCCTTCAGTTTCATTTCAAACATTAGTGAGAACAGAAAAGTTGTATAATCTGTTGCCAACTAAGCTCACGGAGGACTATCAAGGCAATGAAACGTGGTGTGGTGCCTACATTGTCTGCCCAGGCCCCACCACCCCCTCCCACAAAAGTGAGTTCAAGGAGAAGATCTGATTGTTATTCAGAGACCTGAGAGAGAAACTGGTGCTACCTGCATGAACCACTAAAGTCTTCTCCAGGGGGTGCTTGTTTTCCTTACCTCCACGTCAGCTTTCCCAAAAGGAGTATAAGGCTTGGTGGAGTCTGAAGGGACTACTCAGTATTGAGTGGAAAAGTGAAAGAAAGAATTTACCTATGCAACATATGGAAACAAGATTGAGTTCTGAATAAATCAAAACCGTAGAGTTTGTTTTACAGACACAGGCAACGTTTTTGAGAAATGGGAATATAGGGTTCTTGGTCTTATTTCTATGGCTAACTGTGACATTTGTGGAATCTGTTGCTGCTCATTTTTTGTTGTTTTTATTTTTTTATTATTATTTTCATTTTTGTTTGTTTTTGACAGAGAGAGGGAGAGAGATACAGAGACAGAGAGAGAACTGAACTGGGAGAACTCCCCAGTTCAGCATATGAGTCCACACGGGCCGGGGCCGGGGCCAGGATTCAATCCTCGGTGCCCAGCGCTGCAAAGTGAGCGCTTAACCCACTGAGCCATCCCAGCTTCCCCATTTTTGTTGTTTTTTAAGTTATCTAGTACTCACTATGTTCCCAACACTGCTCAGATATTATCTGATTAAATTTTCCTATTAGATCTACGTGTTAGGTATTATTATGCCCACTTCTTAGGCAGGGACATTAAAAGAGACAAATTAGATCACATACCTAACAGCCATCACAAAAAAGTGATCCATATTTAGCCCTAGACAACTCCAAAACTTTTGCATTTTTCAGTATTCAAGGCCACCTCTTTGTCCCACCATCTACCTTCACTGCTTCAATGAGTCTATTCTGAGGATCAACCAGGTACAGACGTTGGTTCCCAGAGAAGAGAGATGGCTATGAGTAAAACCTAAAAACTCTATTCCTTTCTAAACCTCTGTAAGATGTTAGAGACAACCGTCTTCGGTTCCTCTACCACTGTTCATCAAGAGGTAATTACACCACAGGAGGCTACAATGAAAGCAGCATTTGTGGCCAATGGGGGCAAGAAAGGGGCAGTCACCTACAGAGGGGAAGCACACTCTGTGGCCAGAAGCAAGAGCAACAGAGCCCAGAGAACCAGGCCCACCCCGTGCCCATTGCAGAAGCAGAAAGAGGAAAGGAATAAGGAGTCGATCCCATGCTAGCTGACCAGACCTGCGTGTGCACACTCAGGAGACGGTGGGAACACTCAGGGGCCAGTTGATAGAGATTCTTGAAAACCAGAAGCAGAGGAGTTCACACTTGGGCTACAAGGCACTCAAAGGCATTTGTATGTCTACCTAGCAACCAGTTTGTGGTCAGTGGGAAAAACTATATAACTTCAATCAAATTCCGTTTCTCAGGTTCTCTGTGATGTTAAAATGACCAGCTGAAAATGTGTCCTCTCAATTAGCTAATTTAGTTTTCAGGTTTTTAAGGTTCCGTGGTGGGGGGTGGGGGGTGGTATTTTTGAGGACACGGTACAAGTTGGTTTCTTGTTGATTGAATTGTACAGACGTAATGTTTATGGTCAGCCTATTTTATAGATGAGAACTTAAAGACCAGAGAAATGAAAGGAGCTTTCAAAAAGGCTTGGCAATGAATAGACTCCCACGCACCCTGGTCTGTGTGAGGGACTAGAAGTCCTCAGCACCTCGGCTCTTTTCGTGTGGCTGCTTGAGTGAGTAGCCTGTCTCCAGCTAGACTATCCGTGCAGCTCTCAGAGCCTTTCCTAAATGAATTCCTCTGTTCCTGGCTTCACTCTCTTCATAAGCCTCCAGGTACTGAAATCACCACGGAGACATTAATTAAGATTTTTCAGAATTACCACACTTCCTCAGAATCTGCTTTAAGCTCCAAAAGATTCCTCTGCAATCTGCTTATTTCTGTTCCTTCTTTGGCTTGTGCGCCAAGTCTGATAGGACTGAGGAAGAGAGAGGAGGAGGGAGGAAGAAGAGGAGCGGGACGGCTTTGTTTCCTTGCGAGTGAGGCCGCCCATGTCCCACGGTTTCCCTGTCCTGAGAAGCAGCAGATGTAACGGTGCTGATTGGGAGATTTCACTTCTAAATGCCTTTAAAATCCACCGAAAATCAGTTGAAATTGCAGGAAGAAAAAGGAAAAAAAGAGAGAGAGAGATGGAGGGAAAAGAAGAAAAAAAAGTCCCAAGGTTTTAGGTCGCCTCGTTTTCCCTATGGAGTAATTTCATGACCTCTTAGAACGCCTGCTAAGTAACTCATGACCACTTAGAACATCTGCCTCACCTGTTACATGCGCCCTTCAAATTGGCTTAGAATTTTACTGCATTTTTAGCTAATAAAATTCTCCTTATTCATAGAACATGCTTTCCAGGTACAGCATGCATAGCCCAAACTCCTCTTCTGAAACTTGCTCATTGTAGGTCGCTGAGCCATTCTAGCCTGATTATATTTTATAGATGATTTCCTTTCTCCAAAACAGACGTTTCCATAGTCTTGTCTCCAAGACAAAGTGCCAAGGGCCAGGTCCTCACAAGCCATTTAATAAGAGCCAGTGAGAACATGTATAGTGTAAAAAAAAAAAGAGTCTACACCTCCATGTAGATTCTAGACAGAATTTTTAAAGTACTTCAGTTATTATGATAACAATGTGATAGTCGTATTACTAAAGGAGGAAAAAAGTAAAGATTTTTAGGTACTTTTATGGTCATATGTTATTACACTAGTGAGAAATGGCCTTTTTATCCAGGTATCTGTAGCCTATTACAGTAATAACAATAATAATAAGTTATATTTTTATAGGCCTCAAATTCCAAAGGCCCTTGAGCGCTTCATATCATCATCATTACTATAACTCAGTTAATTATACATAAACTATCTGGGCATGTAAGTGAGAACGCTTGTCTGTACTCTGACTCATTCATAATGGTAAGGTCAGTAGTTCAAATCCTGAGAAGGGTATTGACAAGCAGAGGGGGTTGCGGCTTCACAAACGCTTCGTGGCGGGCAGCAGGACTGGAGCCAGGGGTCGCAATGGGAAGGGAAGGTTGCAGCATCAGCGTTGCTGCCATAGCTCAGGCCTGGGGATGAGCCTCCAACGGGCTGGGGACCATTTGGTCTGGATTCTCTGAGACTGTCCCAATTTTTCATACTCTCCTCTTTGGACAGCACATGAGTTTGCTAAGGCCGGCGTAACAAAATAGCATGGACTTGGTAGCTTACATACCAGGAAAGTGCTTCCTCATAGTTCCAGAGACTGGACCTCCAAGATCAAGGTGTTGGTAGAGCTGGTTTCTGAGGCCTCAGTTTTGGTTTGTAGATGTCTGTGTTCTCCCTGCATTTTCACATGGTCCTCCCTGTGGGCATGTCTGTGCCCTAATCGCCTCTTCCTATAAGGACATCAGCCACATTAGACTAGACCTCATTTTAACTGAGTGACCTCTTTAAAGAATCTATTTTCAAATACAGTCACATTCTGAGGGACTGAAGATAAGAAATTCAACATATGAATTGGGGGGCAGGGGGCTAACACCATAGAGCAGCTTGGCTGCAGGGGCGCAATGGGAGATGGAAATGGGCAGCAACATGAAGACAGAGCACAGCAGACCTCACGGAACAGCGGAAGGTTCTGAAGAAAGGGCAAGCTGCAAGGTTAAAGCAGGATCTCAGAGGACTAGCCCAGCGCTGTATGTAGGACAGGTTGGAAGGAACTTTCTGGACAAAGGGAGTGGCCATAATTAAGGCCAGGAGACCAGGATGGACTGATTCTGTTGGTGCAAGGATACAGACAAAAGAGAGACTCCTGTCCTAAGTATGACACCTTTATCCATCTACCTCCTCCTCCTTGAAGATTTTATAAACCGATGGAGAACTTGGGAAGATGAGAATATTTTCCAACATTGTGTTAATTTTAAAGTTCTTGGATGAATCAATTCTACTGCCCCTCCTCCCTGAGGAAAACACTCCATTCACTGCGTGTTCGTGGGCAAATCGACATGGCAATAATGGTGGTCATGGTTAATGTGGTGAGTGCTTGAAAGATGCCGGCCATGTGCTAAGCCTGCATTACTCCACTCAATCCTCAGAACAACCCTTTGAAGCAGATGCTTCTACTACCTCCACTTACAAACAAGAAACCGGCACCACGAAGCAGTTGAGTAATTTGCCAAAAGTCTCCCAGCTAGTAAGGAGAAGAGTCAAACCCAGGCGGGAATCTGGGCCGCACAGTCCTTGATCAGACACCGGCCTTGGAGAAGGAAACGCCACAAATGGGAGAGACACTGGCCCCAGGCTCAGCAGGAAAAAGTAAAGCCCAAATTACTGGTGGCCGAACTGAAATGCCCAGGGTGTGCGATGGGATGTCACAGACAGTGGCCTCTCTAAGGAGGCCAGATGGAGACCGGTCAATTGTAGACACCCAGAGAGAAAAGCAAAGAACATTCAATGTTAGACCCATATACAAACCTCACTGTTTTCACATTATAAAACCAGCTTCTCCACAAAATCATTCCACAAGAAAGCACCAAATTAAGGACATGGGGCTATCCTGGGGACACCCAGTTTCCGAAGAGATTACAATTTATTAATGAGGAAATCGATATCCCCCAGGGGCTAAAAGGCTTACTGCTTTTGTTCATTTTGTTTTTTCCTGTGATTTTACTTACTTTGTCCATGTCTGGTTCCTGAGCCATCCATGGCTGAAGAAGTTTGTCTACGACACACTGCAGAGCTTTTCACAGTATGTAACCGATAAATGTGCTCATGCCAGTCGTTAGCACTGCGGAGCCAGCCAGCGTGATAGTGGTGTACAAAGTCAGATCATTCTGAATGCATTCCGAGAAAGAGAAGATGGAAGGGAAGAGTTGATTTTGTTTCTCCCAGTGGGTCAGTTTTAGAATCACAAAGTGCTCTGGGGTCACTTAGAAAATAAAGAAAATGGAATGTATCCGACTGCTGCCCAGGCTGGGGAAGCAAATCCCCAAATCACACAGAACTGGGAAGGATTTTATTTCATTAAAAGCAGTCACTGGCATTTGGCCCCTGAAGATGAAAGCCAAAGCCCCTTAAACAGGCTTGAACATGAGCTGAATTTCCGGATAAGTCCCTAGGGTGCCGGGATGGTTTCTAAGGAAGGCATGAACATCATACCATGTTACCAGAGATTTAAAAAAGCAGGACCGTTCCAAACACATTGATCCCAACCTTGTGGAGGGGAACAGGGGAAGAAGAACCAACATGTCGGTTCAGAGACATATAGCAAGCATGGACTTGATACTATTCCCATCTTACTGAGCAAGACACTGAGGCCTCAGTGAGCTGAAGTTCACATGATAAGTGGTAGCCCCGGAAACCCTGTCTGACATCAAAGTCCACACTCTTTCAACCACTTCACAGAAAAATGAGCATTTCCACATAAGTGGGTCAGACTCGCCAGGTCTAGCCTCTGCCATCATTAATCGGGCCCTTTGGCTTTTTACTTCGAGGCCACCAAAGTTTATGTTCTGCTCCAGCTTAGTTCCCCGAGTCAATTACTAAAGGCCTATTTCCCAGGGTCAATGTCTGGGTGAGAAATCACATTTACTAATCTGGGTGTTTGTAAGGGCCTTCCTCCAGAGAGAACGGGAGGTGACTATCCAAGCTCTGTAAAACTTCACAGATAACAAAAGAGGTCAAAATTAACCCAAGGAGATGTATGTCCTAATGTTACATGCTTTTACGCGTAGGCCACAGATCTGGGCTTCTGAGCTCTCTAGCACTGATCTAAAAGAAGGTGGGAAGGAGGGAAGGGAAGAGAGGGTAGGAAGGGAGGAAAGGAGAAGGGAGTAAAAGAGGGAGGGAATTGGGAGGGGGGAGAGCAAGGGAGGGAAGGGAAATTAATTTATGAGATTCACTGTTCACAAATTAAAAAACAAAAACACATTGCATTATGTGCTCACCACCCAGAATCAGCTCTCCCTCCATCACCATATATCGATGCCCACTCCCAACACCCCCACCCCACCCCCTCACCCCAGCTCTTTCACCACCTTCCCCTTTACCCTCAGGTAACCACTAAAGTATCAGACCATGTAATTAGAGTTGTACACCTGGAAACTATGTAATTGTTACCAACCAGTGTCACCCTAATAACTGTAACAATAAAAAAATAAAATGAAATATATATTTTTCTTAAAAACAAACCAAAACAGAATAAAACAACAACAACAACAAATCAGATGAAATAACACTATCTCCAACATCCTCATAATAACAGATTAAGGGCACATTGCAGAGTCCTTGCAGAATGTGTCAATAAAAGCAGATCTTCAGGAAGTCAGGGCAATGTAGTCTCTGAAGCACACTGCTTGTCTCTCTGCTAAGAAAGCAGTCAGCATCTCAGTTTCAAAAGTCTCAGACAACTGTCTCTTCCAGGAGACATCTCCTACCTGCTCTTGGTCACAAGAAAGGTCACAAGAAAATGTGCCTGGATCCCTGAAGCCCTTCCCCTGGAGAAAAACCTCAGCCTCTGGAAGCTAGATATTAGAGTTTGCATGCACAAGGTGATTTTGGGGGTATTCCTAAAGATCAGAAGCCACATCTAAGTGGGTGAAAGAGCATTCCTTCCCCTAAGGAGTAGCTCTGGTCCTGGGAAAGCCTACTTCTTAAGAGTCTATCTGAAGTTTCCACCTAAAACTAACTATATTGCCCTCTAAGACCTAAATTCAGGTTTTACAGATTCTAGAAATCTAATTTTTTTCCTCAACATTCTCTCCCTTATAAGATCTCCTGAAACCAAGGAATAATCTATAATAGTTGTCAGAAGATTTCTAGGCCAAGTCTGCAGGCCCAGTTCAAATCTGTACACAACCTTCATTTCCTGCTCTGAAATTATGCACCCCCCTTCCTCTCACTAAGCTTCACCTGGAAACCACAAGGGAAAAAAGAGACTCTCATTGTCCCTCCCATGGCCTCAGCCTCCACCTCCCCACTGAACGGGGGCCAGGTCAGGGAGGGACCCGAGTGCAGAGCACTGGGGACAAGGATGTCAGCACTCATGGCTCCTCACACCTGGTGTTGGACAAGGTTTAACAGGCCCCTCGCCTGGTCTGGCTCTCCGGCATGGTATGCACTTCAAGAGGGGGATCCGAGGGCCTTTTCCAGCCAGAGTTTGCGAGTGTCTCCATGCTGAGGTGACACACGTGACATTTGGCTGCCATGCTGTTGTGAGCACGTCTGATTTTGCACAAGGCATGTGGAAATCAGAATGTACCTGTCACAGGTGTCAACCTCTGTCTGACGGGTACAGATCTGGAGAGTGGTCACAACTTGCTGTTCCTCATTGCAAATATCTCTTTGTGACCTTTTATCTGTAGATGGGCAGGTGCCAGCCTTAACATGCTAATGTGTACCTTTATATTCCATGTGTTTCCCTCCAGCTCTGCGGTTCATGATAGGGATTCATGAGACAGTAACTGGGAATGACAGCTGTTTTAAGACCACAGGAAGCATGTTTCAAAATGGCATTGACTTTTTCTGGTCAACAGGATACCAGTGAAAAGTTACAACTTTTATGAAATAAATTAACATGACAATCCCTTATTGCATTTAAGAGTATATGATTCAATATCACTTGACATTTGCATTTATTTTGCTAATTATTTAGTGTGTCCTGCCTCATTTGACAAAGAATTACAGGTAGCTATGACATTGTAGACAGCACAAGCCATTTTACTACTATATTAAGTTTTCATAATACACATTGAACATAACCAACTTATTACTTTTAAGATAACACAGTTTTTCATTAAGCATAGCACCACTGGTAATAACAGTTGTTTGAGTGGCTGGCTACTCATCATTCTTTGATGAATGCTGGCTAGAAATGTGCTATACTTCCAAATTTTTAGAATTTTCTCAACAAGTTTTTGAGAAGGGATTTCCACTTTGATTTCCTATATAATCACCTTGGCTTATCAAAACAATGTATTTACAGCCATTAAAATTTTTGCTGAAATTTCTAGCCAAAAAAAAAAAACAATTAGTTTGTAGTAGTTCTTTTTGTTTGTTTGTTTTTTAAATGCATTTGAAACTCTCTAAGCCCAAACTTTCACAGATGAACACAGAGAGTCACAGCCAAGTTCTGCTTACCTGGCAGAAACCACTGGAGCCACAAACTAGAAGAAATACTTAAATGGTAATTTTGACAAATTGCTGGAGGCTGACTGTGGACTACCAGGAGACTGAGAGACTCCCAGGGGCCACAGTCTCCGTGGTACCTGAATTGCTTTGTAGGTTTTATCTCTATGAACCCCAGTAGGTTCTCACAGTGAAGGACCAAGCAAGATCTCCTCATGGCTCTGGGGGAAGGGGAGGAAGTAACCACTGGAAACACATGGAGAACATTCTCCATAACAAAGTTCAATTCTCTAAGGAAAGGGTTTTGCCTTATCCCACACAGAGCTTTATGCCGTATAAGAGAAAGGTCAATTATCCAACATCAGCACCGTCTAGCCTTCCTGTCTCACCTAACGGAGAAAGAAACTAAAAACACTTGTTGAGGTCACAGCCCAGGACACAGGTCTTCTGAAAGACTAAGATTTTATCTGAAGATTATGTAACACCTTCCCACCCTGACAACTGCCACCACATCAACAGTCTCCTGTATAATAATAACAGCGGATTACTGCAAGGTGCAGACTCTTCTTAAGGAGTAATTCTTAAGGAAGCCCAAAGAAGACAGGGAAACAAATACAAGGACACTGGAGGAATCTGAAACTCCTGGCTCCTATACGGCACACATAAACACAGCCCAAGTCCAAGGAAGATTAATTTATAATCTCATACTAAATGCCTATTACCTGAGTTTTTATTACTCAATACATCATGTCCAGCTTTCAAAAAATTACAAGTTATGCAAAAAAAAAAAAAAACAAGGAAAACATTCTGAAGAGATAAAGCAAGAATCAGAACTGACTCAGATATAATACAAATTGTGAAACTATTGGACAGAGAATTAAAATAATTATGATTTATATTTTAGGGACTCTGATAATAAAAGTAAACAATGTGAAAAAATAGATGGGTAAGATGAGCAAAGAGATGGAAACTCTAAGAAAAAATAAAAGTAAATACTAAAAATCAATAGTACTGAATAGAAATGAAGAATGCCTTTGATGGACTTATCACTATGAATGAGGTAAGAATCAGTAAGATTAAAGATATGACAATAGACACTTTCCAGATTGAAATAAAAATAGAATAAAGAACGATAAAACAGAACACCCAAAAACTGTCAGACAATTTTTAAAAGTATAACACAAGAGTAACGGGAATATCAGGAGAAGAAAGACAAAATAGAGCAAAAGTAATGATGTATTGAAGTAATAGTGGCCAAAAATATAACAAAATTTAATGACTAAACTGTACATTCAGGAACCTCAGCAAATACCAAGCAGGAGAAATTTTAAAAATAAATAAATAAATAACAACTACAGCTAAATAGATCATATTCGAACTGAAGATCAACAAAGATAAAAGAGAGGGGAAATCTTTAAAAAAGAGAAAGAAAGAAAGAAAGGAAGGAAGGAAGGAAGGAAGGAAGGAAGGAAGGAAGGAAGGAAGGAAGGAAGGAAGGAAGGAAGGAAGGAAAGAAGGAAGGAAGGAAGGAAAAGAAAGGAAGAAAAAGAAAGGAAGAAAAAACTTTACTGATAGAGGAAAAAAATCAAGTTAAAAGAGTTACAGCAGACTTTTGATTAGAGCCATTTAAGTAAAAAGAGAATAGAGGGAAATATAAGGTGTTGAAAGAAAAACACCAGCCTGGAATTACATAAAGAAAGGAAGAGTGTAGGAAATGGGATAAGTAAAGTAAAATTTTTCAATTTTCTTATTTTTTTAAGATTTATTTTATTGTTTGAGAGAAGTGGAGAGAGCCCAGAGCAGTCTCCATAGTTGTACATCATTAGTTGTGACATAGTTGCATTCCACACAGGTGAATGTGGGGTCATATTGAGTAGGAAGCAAACTGAAGCCTCCCACATGAAAGTCGAGAACTTTTGCTGCAGAGCCATGCTGGTGCTTATCAGCAGTTCTGCAGTTCAGCATATGGGTTTGCATGGGCCAGGGCTGGGCTTCAATCCCTGGACCTCATAGTTGCAAAGCAAGCACTCAACCTGCTGAGATACCCCAAATTTTTCTTATTCTTATTAATCTAAAATATAACCCTTTGTTTGAACTAATAACAGTGATAGTAGTGATTGTAATATATTGACTAAGTGAATGACAGCAATGTTATAAGGAACAGGAGGTAAGAACTGGGAATACTCTGTTTAAGGTACTTATACTACATAAGAAGTTTTGTTATTCGAGGTAGACTTAGATTCATAATAAATGTGTACTGCAAACTCTAACAAAAAAACTTTAAGAAGTATGGTATGCTAAGAGAGGAGAAAGAGTACACCATATAAAATGCATAATCAAAATCAGGCAGAAAAGAAAGGGAAGAAAAAAAGGAACAATAAACAAGTGCAGCAAACAGAAGTCAATCCAACTCCATGAATAATTACTTTAAATGTGAATACTGGCCTACATATACAAATAAAAACAGAGATTGGCTGACTAGTGTTAAAAAAATTAAAAGAAAACACAATACTGTAGATTGTCTACAAGAAACCCACTTTAAATATTAAAACCCAGGTAAATTTTAAAGTAAAATGATAAAGAAATATGTACCATAATAACACTAATATAAAATAAAGCTGGAGTAGTTATATTAATTTCAGACAAAGCAGATCAAGAGGACATTAGTGATAAAGAAGTTAATTCTCCAAGGAGAGATACTCATAACAATTCTTACCATCTATGTACTTAACAACAGTGTATGAAAACACATGAGGCAAAAACTGATAGAATTACAAGAATTAAATAAATCCACTATTATAGTTGGAGAATTCAATACCCCTTTTTCACTAATTAGTAGATGAAGAAACCAGAAAATAAACCAGGATATAGGTGACCTGACTAGCATTATAATTATTTTAATCAAATGGAGATTCATAAAATAGTTGACTATAAAACATTAGAACATGCATTCTTTTCCAATTCAAGTGGAACATTCACCAAGACAGATGACTTTCTGGGTCATAAAAAATAACCTCCACAAATTCAAAAGAATAAAAATCATTCAAAATATTATGTTCTCAGAGGACAATAGACTTAAACTAGAAATCAAAGCAGAAAGATAAGCCAGAAAATCCACAAAATCCAATGGTTTAAAAGAACTCACTTCTAAATAACTTATGGGTTAAAAAGAAAGTCTGAAGATAAAACATATTTTGACCTAAATGAAAAGAAAAATACAATGTAAAATATTTGTGTGATGCAGCAAAAGCAGTGCTTAGAGGAAATTTTTTGGTACTGAATGCACATATTCAAAAAAAAAAAATACCTAAAATCAATCATCTATATTTCCACCTTAAGAAACTAGAGAATGGAGAATAATTTAAGCCTAAGGCAAGCATAAGACATAAAAATTACTGCAGAAATCAAGGAAAGCAAAAACAAGAACACAATAGAGAAAATCAATAAAACAAAATCTGGTTCTTTGAAAAAACTAACAAAATTAATAAACCCTTAGCCAGGTTAAGTAAGAAAAAAGGAGAGAGAAATAAAAAATTACCAATATCAGAAGTGAAAGAGGGTTTATTACTACTAATTTCATCAGCATTAAAAAGAATAATTAAGGAATACTATGAATAACTCTATGCCAACAAATTTGATCACTTAGATAAAATAGACCAATTCCTTGAAAGACACAGCTAATAATACCCCACACAAGAAAAAATAGATAATCTAGATAGTCCAGTATTTACTAAAGAAATTGTTAATCTTCCAAAAAAAAGAAAGCACTATGCCCAGATGGTTTCACTGGTGAATTCCACCAGACCTTTGAAGACAAAATTATACCAATTCTCTACAATCTTTTCAGAAAAAGGAGACAGAAGGGAGACTCTTAACTCATTCTATAAAACCAGCATTAACCCTAATACCAAACCGGATCAAGGTTTGGTGATTTATAATTAGAATTATATATTTGATCTTTGTCTCAGTTTCTGGAACAGAGCTCCTAAATCCCTTGGAATTTCCTAAACAGTGAGAGAGAAAAAGGTGTCTTTTGTTATGTTAATGGGTAGCTTTTGGACTACATCTAAAAATGAAAGCTGGTTGCCAGGAGGACCAACCACATGATTACAGCCTTGGAACTTTCAGTCCCACCCCCCATCCTCTGGGGTGGACAGAGCGGCTGGAGATTAAGTTCAGTTAGCAATGGCCAATAATTCAAGTAACCATGACTATGTAAGGAAGCCTCCCTAAGAAAACCAAAAGGAAGGGGCTCAGAGAGCTTCTGGGGTGGTGAACATATGGAGATGGGGGGAGGGTAGAGCATTCAGACAGGGCATGAAAGCTCTGCCCCTTTCCCCATACCTTACCCTATGCATCTCTTTCACATGGCTGCTTCTGAGTTATATCCCTTTATAACACACTGGTAATAATCTAGTCAGTAAAATGTTTCTCTGAGTTCACTGACCCATTGTAGCAAATTAATGGAACCCAAAAAGGGGGCCACTGGAATTTCCAATCTATAGCCAGTCAATCAGAAGCACAGATGACCACCTGGACATGCCATTGACCTCTGAAAGAGGGTGGGGACAATCTTATAGCACTAAACCCTTAACCTGTGGGATCTGATGCTCTTTCCTTGTAGATAGTGTCAAAATTGAATTGAATTTTATAACACAGCTGGTGTGAGAGCATTGCTTGGTGGCATGAAAAAACCCACACACAATGGAACTTGGAGCAGAATTTTAAGATAATACAAGAAAAACTATACATCAGTATCACTTATGAAACTAGATATAAAAATTATCAACAAGATATTAGCAAATCAAATTCAATAATGTATAAAAATAATACTACAAGACCAAGTGGGTTTTATTTCAGGTATGCAAGGTTGGTTCAAATGAGGGTAAAGGGGAAAGTGGGTGGGAGAACAGGGGTGTGGGGAGTAGGGAGGGGGCATCAAATACATGGTAATGGAAAGAGAACTAACTCTGGGTGGTAGTATATAATGTAATGCATAGACAATGTAATATAGAATTGTATACCTGAAACTTATTTAATTGTTACCAACCAATGTCACCCCAATAAATTTAACAATTAAAAAAGAATCAATTAATATAATCCTGCACATCAACAGGCTAAAGAAGAAAACTCATGCAATCATATCAATAGATGCAGGAAAAGAATTTGACAAAATCCAATACTCATTCATGATAAAAACTCTTAATAAACTAGGAATAAAGGATAATTTCCTCAACTTAATAAATCAAACTGCCTTTGTTCACAGACAACACGATTTCCAATGTAGAAAATCCCAAGAAAGGGATGTTAGGATAGCTCAACAAGTTCAGTGCCTTGCAACTGCAGGGTCTGGGGATTGAATCCTGACCCCAACCCATGCAAATCCACATGCTGAACTGTGGCACAATTGGTAACCACCAGGATGACAGTGAAGGTTCTCGCCTCCCATGGGGGAGGCCACTAGTTCTGTTCTGCCCCATGCAGCCCTGCCCACCTGTGTGGAATGAAACTACGTCAAAACTAATAATATATCACTATGGAGACTGCTATGGGCCCTCGCCACTTCTCTCTCTCTCTTACCTTCTCTTAAACAATAAAATACTTCTTTTTCGAAAAAAAGAACAAGGAAATTAACAAAAAAACAAAATCAAACAGACAAATAAAAAACCTCTATTAAATGATTATAGCAAGGTTGCTATACAAGTAATACAAGGTAAATATTAAAAATTCAATTGCTTTTTTATATAACAGCAATAAACAAATGGAGTCTGAAGTTTTTTTTTAAATTTCAATAGCACCAAACAGATAAATACTTACCAGTAAGTATAAAATTAACAAAATATGTACAAGTTTTATATGCAGAAAACTATAAAACTCTGATAAAAGAAATCAAAAAAGATCTAAATTAGTGAACAGATACTTTATGCTTGTGGATTAGGATTTCAATTCTTCCCAACTTGATCTACAGATTCAACACAATCCTAATCAAAACTCCAACATGAATATCTTTTAGAAATTGACAAATTGAATCTAAGGTCCAGGGGAAAAGGCAAAAGACCTAAATAAACCAACACAATTCTGAAGAATCACAAGGCAGAGGATTCACTGTAAAGCTATAGTAATAAAAACAGTGTGGTATTGACAAAAGAACAGATCCATAGATCATTGGAACACAATAGAGAACATAGAAATTGACCCAAACAAATACAGTTGATTGATCTTTGAGAAAGGAGCAAAAGTAATTCAATGGAGAAAGCACAATCTTTTCAACGAATAGCACTGGAACAATTTGACATTCATAAGCAAACAAAACAAAACAAAAAAATGAATCCAGACACACAGACCTAACATTTTTCACAAAAATAATTCAAAATGGTTCATAGGGCTAAATATAAAACTCAAAACTATAAACCTTCTAGAAAAAAAACAAAGAAAAACTCTGCATGATCTGAGGTTTGGCCATGAATTTTAACATTGAATACCAAAAGCACAGTCATGAAAGAAAAATTGGACTTCATTAAATTTTAAAATATCTGCTCTGTGAAAGACACTGTTAAGACAATCAACACACAAGCCATAGACTGGAGGAAAATATTTGTAAAGCACATATCTGATAAAAGACTGGTATCCAACGTGTACAAAAGCCGTTAAAACTCAACAATAAGAAAGCAAATAATCCAGTTTTAAAATGGGCAAAAAATCTGAATAGACATCTCACCAAAGAAGATACGCCAATGGCAAATAAGAATATGAAAAAATGTTCAACATATATGTCATTAGGGAATTACATATTAAAACAACACTGAGATGGCACTACAAATCTATTAGAATGACCACCTTTTATTTAACTGACACCCCAAATTCTGGCAAGGATACAGAGCAACAGGAATTCTCATTCACTGTTGCTAGTAATGCAAAATTGCAGCCACTTTAAAAGATAGTGCGATGTTTTCTTACAAAGCTAAACACAGTCTTACCAATACAATCCAGCAATCTCATTCCCAGATATTTTCAAACTAATTTGAAAACTTAAACCCACACCAAAACCTGTACCCAAATGTTTATAACAGCTTTAGTCATAAGCCCCCCAAACTGGAAGCAACCAAAATGTCTTCATTAGGTAAACAGATAAATTGTGGCATACCCATACAATGGAATATTATTCAACAATAAAAAAAAAAATGAGCTAACAAGACACAAAAGAACATGAATCACCTTTGGATGCATATTGCTAAGTGTAAGGAGTCAGTCTGAAAAGGCTGCATATTATAGTTCAAATTATATGACATTCTGGAAAAAGGGAATCTATAGAGACAGTCAAAAGATCAATGGTTGCCAGGAGTTCAGAGGAAGAAGAGAGAACTAAATAGGTGAAGTATTTTTTAGGGCTGTGAATCTATTCTGCATAGTACTATAATGGTGGATACATGACATTGTGCATCTGTCAAATTTTATAGCACAAAGTGTGAAAATGTATGTAAAATATTAAAAATAATTTAGGAGGTAGGGTGATCACAAGGATAGAATACAGACCATGACTAAAAAATCTAACTGTATTACAAGTGCATGAACCAATATCACTCACAGAGGTGGAAAGAAAAGGTGCTAACTCGAGTAGCTTTGGAAATGAGTGGAATTTTTAAAACTAAGGGCAAAAAGTAACTGTGTATATAAGCACTGTACTCTTGTTGATAAAGTTGTTTCTCACAGGGCTGCAAGGTAACAATTCTGATATTGCTATACATATATATAGGAACTGAACAATTAAAAAAGTGGATGGCAAGTGATAGGAGTCAGGTTTCTCACTGCTGGAGAAGGAGTTTACAGATAAGCAAAAGAAGAAAGCTATGATCCATGTGGCAATGGATTAAAGTTGCGGACATCAAGATGAACTTGTTTAGCTCAATATAGATACAGATGATTACATTTTTAAATATTTATAAATATGTGCATTGATTAGCATACATATGTATACTTCCGTGCTCTGTCAGCTGAGAGCACCTAGAATCAACACCACCACAGTAGCAATGAGCACCCCTAGCAACCAGATCTTGGTTTCCAAATACCAGTCTCCAATAAAAGGAAACAGACATCCTTGGAGAAAATCTTGATTCTATGAATAAGGCAGGAAATATCTAAGATGAGCCTGGAGCATCTTGTAGGTTCAAAAAATAATAAAGCACTCAAAAAACAACAATCTTAACAATGCTGAGGGTATGTCAAAAGAACACCAGAGTCAACTGAAAGAACTCCCAATGGCCAAAGCATGAACAATTTGAGCAACAATAGTATTGTATTATAACCCAAATCTTCTATGCTAAAGAATTTCAAATCATTTATATATATGACCCCCTGAAGCAAGCAGAGCATGGTTCCCCATCCCTTACATGTAGGCTTCACACAGACTTCTTTCCAAAGAGTATAGTATGAAAGGGGTGAGGAGTTACTGTACAGTGAAGAAACCAGACAAATATTACTTCAGCCAGGTGATCAAGATCAACATCCATAGTTGATGGTTCATACCCTTGATATGATGTAATGTAACACAAATGGAAATTTACCTCTGTGGTGATCTGTCCAGAAACCCATAATTCCAGTCTAATCATGAGAAGAAAAAAAAAATCAGATAAATTCTCATTGAGGGGCACTATCCAATATACTTGGCTGGTCCTCCTCATAATGGCCAAGGTCACCCAATACAAGAAAGGTTTGAGAACCTCTCATAGACAAGTGGAGCCTAAGGAGACATGACAATTAAATGTGTGGTGGTATCATAATGAGATTCTAGAACAGAAAAAGGACATTATGCTAAAAGTAAGAAAATATGAATAAAGTGTACATTTCAGTTAATTATAATGTATCAAAACTGGCTCACTTATTGTAATAACTGTATCATACCAATATAAGATGTTAATAAAGTGAGATGTCTGTGGCTGAAGTAGGCTTGGCATTAAATCCTGAAACCACCCTGCCTCTTTCTTGTGACAGAATCTATCCTTATTCAATCGTAGCTTTATTCAACTGAATTCGAAAAAGTATAAAAGCCAAATAGTAGTGAACACAGTTGAGAAACTTTTGCCACTTTGTTGAGGAGCTAAAATGCTAGTGGGCCCTTATCGAATATTTGTTGAATTGGTAAGTTTATGAATTTAGATGGCATTGCTTAGAAGCCATTGTAGTGTTTCACTGATGTGTAACTTGTATAAGTCTCTAGAATAATAACATTTTCAAGCTGCAAAAAGGCCTCAGAGAAAGCTTATCACCTAACCTTTTATTTTCTAAATGAGGAAACTGCTCAAGGAGGTCAATTAACTTGCCTAAGATCACACAACTGGTTGATCCTTAAACGAGAACTCTTTTTATTATTACCAGTTTCCTACTCAAATATATTATGCAGTGATATAATAACATGTATTAAAGACTAGCTCATATTTCTTGGTGTGCATCCCTAGTTAACCCCTAGGTTTAAACTGACCAGACATACCATTTGAAACAGGACAGAAAACAGCAGTACTGCCCTATTTCAAATGGTACATATGATCAGCCTACTGACACCTTTTTAGTTTTAATTGATTTATTTATTTTTATTTTTATTTTTGTAATTGTTAAATTTATTGGAGTGACGTTGGTTGGTAAAAATTAGATAGGTTCCAGGTGTACAATTCTACATTATATTGTCTATGTGTTGCATTATGTGCTCACCACCCAGAATCAGCTCTCTTTCCATCACCATATATTTGATACCTCTCCCTACTACCCCTGCTCTGCCCTCCCACCCACCGTCCCCTTTACCCTCAGGTAACCGCTAAACTATTGACTGTGCCCACAAGTTTTTGTTTCTTTGTTACTTTGTTTTTATATTCCACCTTTAATAAATGAGGTCATATGTTTCTTGATTCTTCTACTGACACCTTGAATCTATCACAGTGAGACTAGGCTGACCACACGCACCATTAGAAACAGAACAGTACTATTGTTTTCCATCCTGTTTAAAATGGTATGTCTAGTCAGCCTACCTAGGTTCCACCATGTCTCTCAAGTCACTGTTTATAACTATTCTCTCTTGCACATACTCTCTGTCTCGCTCCCACTCTGTCTCTTTCTGCCCTTCCCCTTTTGCATTCTGTATGAATATATTTCTGTATATGTGTTTTTCCTCCTCCTCTCCATTTATCCTTACTTAATTTGATATCACCGAAGACTTAAGAGTTAATCTTGCTGACCATTCTATCCCACCATCAAGAAGAAACCTCCCTTTAAAGGACATCCATGGGACTTCCAAATCAAATCAGCAAACTTATGTTTGATTTTGATTTAAATAAGAAATTTTTTTGGATCAGTGCATAATTGGCAACATAACTAATTCAATTAACACTTAATTAATCAATATGAAGAAATCCAACCCTGGTGTTAACCCAGCACAAATCTGTGTTTCAAACACAGTGCTTCCCCTATAGAAGTGCATTTCCTCAAACCTGAATTATGTGGCTATTACTACTTCAGTCCTCATCCAAGAATTTATTCTAGATCATGCCTCATACTCTAGAATGCATATGTGAACTGACCTCCCATCTGCCCTCTAAATAAAAACAAACTTCCCGTGAAATCCTCCCTAATACTTCGAGACATTCAGAGGAACCATGACGGGATACACCATTCCATCGGACCCCCAACATACAGCTAGCTACCTACTTCGCCTGAGTTCTTGGTCCTAGTTCCCAAGAGCAGAAACAGTTTTCTGTCATTACCACAATTTTCTCTTTACTAGCTTTGTCTAAAAATAAATAAATAAATAAACAAACAAGCAAACAGCAAGCTCCTTGTTTTAGCGCTCAGAAGCTTTCCCTAACAGCCGAGGCAGCACATGCCACTGTCAGTCAGGAACGTCTTGTCTGTGATGAGCTTATCAACACTGGGTCAGAGGACAGCTGAGTTTTCACAGGAATGGCGGCTTTACAGTCTGAAACAGAAAGCATTACCAGGGTAGGCCCTAGCTAACCAAGGATCAGCAGAAGGGTACTATGGACACCCAATCAGCGTTCCAAATAATCAGCTTATAGGCCTTGAGATAAAATATGCAGTATGAAGATAGTTAATTGCTTTGTTAATAGCTGATGGTCAATTAATATTAGCTAGAATGAATTTAAAAATTATTTTTCATAATTTCCAAGAGCTTCCTATCACACTGAAAGTATACACACAGAATGGTCATGTTGAAGAGTCAGTAGAGACACCAGGGATGAGAATGGTCTAATGCAGGTAATGACACAGGAAATTAATGTAAGGGTCCTGGTCAATATTGTTTAATGGAACACAGTGGAAATTTTCAAAATGCATTACACACAGCTGGGATAAAAACTGTTTTGTGAAACTTTTTTGCAGTTGTCCATGTGCACACATGTGCTTAAGTATAACATGGGGAGTGTGGCAACAAAAATAATACGTTGCTTTAGATGACTTTCAGAAACCCCGATTCTATTTATTCATCTTGCCTCTTTTGTACCATCTGGTCCATGGTAGGTACTCAATAACTGTCATGCATAACATCAAGTAGAAAGAAAAGAATCTTAGAATCTCAACAACTCTGCAAGGTAAGTATTCTCACACTGGTTTTATAGAAGGTAATATTAACTCCTTGACTTACAAGTTAAATGAAATTCTATGTGAACAAAAAATGCTATTTATTTTTCAATTTAATTTTTGCAGGTGCAATATCCAGTACTAGATTGACATAACTTGTAGAATTTGATTCCAAATCTGGCATGTTTGGTAGCTATAAATTACATGTACCCCAGCCATCCTGTGAATTTCATCAGTGACTCATCTAGGGAGACATCTTCATCTGGAGTGTATAATTGTTCAAATTTATTCAAATAGTCAACTATACTTTGCACTTTTCATATTCTGTCTTCTTTACATACAATTTCATGTCCACAAAGTGAAGAAAATATGATATAGCCAAGAAACATTTGTGAGGCATAGTTTTTTTAAATATCAGTATCTCTAATACTGCTCTTTTTCACCAGTTAATACCTGTTTTAGATTGTTTTTACCTGAGATATTATGAAACATAACAAAAGGTATGCTTTCATTTTATCGCTTGCTACTGGAAACCACTCATCCTTTTCTGAGTTCTGATCCTTTAATTTTTAACTTACGTATCTACGAGGTCTGACAAATAAGTTCACAAACTTGCCACTGTGTACTTACTTTGGCAACAATGTACAAATAATTCAGTAAGATTTTATAACCTTGGTATATCAGTATCTCACAGCTGTGTTTGTGTCCATGTGTGGCAATGCCTTGCTGAATGGCATTCATTATTGTTGTTGTGTGTTTTTGTGTGCCATCATGAGGTTGTCGGAGCTGGAATTTGAACAATGAACAAACATTAAAATTCTTATTCAACTTGGCAAAAGCGGAAGTGAAATTAGGGACATGTTAGTCCAAGTTTGTGGGGATAATGCCATGAGGAAAATGATAATGTACAAATGAATTAAACATTTTTTTGAGTGAAGAGAAAGCATCACAGATGAAGAGAGGTCAGGGAGGCCGGTAATGAGCAGAACTGTATCAAACATTGCAAAAAATTCATCAAATTGTACATCAAATTGTTGGCTGACAGTGAGAAGTATAGCAAACCAAGGCAACATCGATAGAGCAATGTAGTATGTGGCATTTTTTCTAGGATGAGTTTGTAAAATTCATTGTCAGACCTCATATTTGTTTCTATTATTTCAAAAATATTAACATTTAGCACTTGTTCCAAAACACAAAGAGGCATAGGATTTGCTCCTAGTCTTAGCCAAACTAAAGCATTTATACCAGAAATTTGGGTAAATTGTTTTATATTTGAAATATTTTCTTTTCTTCCCAATTCCATTCTTCATCTCCTGAATTATAATCACCGCTGTTTAATGTAGATACAGGTCTTGCACATTTACAAACAGTACATTAGGTAGGGCTACCTTCACTTGAATTTGAATCTTCTGTTAACTAGTCAACTGTATAAACTTGTTGACTATCAGTCTCACTGTTTTCACTCAATACCCCATGTGGCTTTCAGTGTCACTTTTGTACAAATTTAAAACAGACATCTTAAAGGAATTATTTCTACAGTTCACAGTTTAACACTGAATATACGTAATTACTTCTAGATAATATTTGTATTATAATGCACCAAAAGCAAATTAAATCTATGCACATCTCAGAGATGTCAACATTTACAATGGCTTAAATCTGAGACATCTTTGTATGTCAAGGGGTTAAATTACTTGCCTATGTTAAATGACTTATTCAAAGCCACACAGCTGATAAGCTTGTGCATACAATATGTGAACCCCTTCAGAACAGGCCTCTGCAAGTTCAGATATGGGCAATACTCCATAGTACTCTTAGAAGCTTGATAATGAAACGGGAATTAAAAGTAGAAATTCATTCAAAAGTTTTAGCTATATTTTTACAAACTAAAAATCAATTCATGAGGTTCTGCTAGAAGCAGCAACAATTTCAACTTGTGAATTCCCGCTATTAAACAAACCTCTGAATCACATAATCTAAAGTGGCAGTGCCCAAAGGCCAATCCATAGATTAGCTATCTCACAATCACTGGAGGAGTGTTATAAAAATATAGACTCAGATTTCACTCCTAAAGAATCTGGTTGAAGAGGGATATTTACAAAGCCCCAGTGATTATGCAGATAGGCTTAGGAACCATGGACCTAGTTGCATTCCTAGATTAAAGATCTCACAGAAGTTTTAACTGGAAGAAATGTTGGACACCATCTAGTCCGTGAGTGGCCATAGGTTTCATCTTGAGGGCCAAATGCAAATGATAAATAATGCTGCTTGAAGGATCAGTAGAGAGAGATTCCACACAACATCCAGGCTTGATCAGACAGCCCCAAGATTAATTAATGATATCTGCTATAGAGGGGGATACAGGAAGAGAGCACTGCTATGATTCAATCCCTTCATTTTCTAGCCCCATATTTCCCAAAACACAGTTTACTGACATGGGATTAAAATCCCAGTTTCCTCACTCCTATCCTGGTGCTTTATTTAAAACAATTTTCATTATCCATAAGAAGGCTTATCAGAAATGCTGGTTTCTAGAGTGTTTCTAGTTGGTGTATGCCAGAAAAAGCCAACATTTACTTGAAAGATTAAAACAACTCTGCCCTAGTTGATCCTACTTGTTAATGCATCAACTACATTAAAAGGCAGGTAGAATATTTTATTACATTATTCGTGATAACATTTTAAACACCAAGATCCCTTGAGAATTAATCATAAAGAATCATATGTTTAATAAAAAAAAAAAAAAGCTTAGCACAACTTCTGACAAGTTTAAATTTATACCAAAGAATATATGACTAATATTAGGTCATTTCTTGAAAGGAGGTTTTGATCAAAATATACAGCCTAAAGAAAAAAAAAAAGAAAAAACTAGCTGACTAAAGGGAAGCAAAAACATCACTAAGGGAAAGGAAATGTGCAAGAGAGGATGCCCAGGGTACCAAGCAAACTAGTCCGTGTCACAACTGTAGCTCAAACAGCCTGGTCAGAAAACATGCCCTTCTCAACTGCGGCCTTAGGCAAGTTACTTAGCACTCATCCTTAAGGACCCGGACTAACTCCTACCCCTCAGGGTAGTTTTAAGAATTAATCAGGAAAAATCTTATGTACCAGAAAGGGGCTCAGCACACTTCCTGACATATAAAGTTCCTTGGTAAATGCTTATTAATCTCCGTGCTAAACTTGGGCAAAGAAGTTTATAAGGTCTCGTCAATGCAGGGCGCTACTTAAACTGAGACAGACCCCCCCACACACACACACCCTTACCCCCCTTGAGTCACCTAATAAAAAAGCCAAAGTCAGTGTCACAGGAGGTCACAGTGTTATAGACCCAGGAAGTCTAGGCTAGTCACAAAGTTAAGGAATTCCAAGATGAAAAGAACCTGCTAGATCAGGCAGTAGTCTATCCAGGTAGTTTCCAAACCAGGAAACTCCAAACCACAGGAGACTCGGGTAGGTGGCCCCTGGCCCCAGCTTCTCTAAGCAGCGTGTCTCTGAGGCACTGAAAGAAAACTGGTGTTTCTGGCACTGGAAAGCTCCATTTATAGATTAATCAGGAGGCTTTATAGGGAACTAAACATTTTGACTTCACTTCCCCAGCAAGTCTGTCGAATATTTCCAATAGGTGCCTCTGAACAACACCTATTCTGAGGTGATATGGGTAAATTGCAAAACATTAATTTACTATTAACATAATTGCAGGGTTTTTTCTGCTCTCTAGAATTTGTTTAGTGCTTGGGGCCAAATCCCTTTCACTCTCACAATACCTCCTTTGTTTTATAAAGGAGATACTACAGTGTCTGGCTGGTGGGGGGAAAGTGCCCTTTGAAATTTCCTGTTATCACAGTCATAAGCTGCCTCTAATCAAAGGCAGTGTAATAAATAGACACAAGGCTTCTTTAAAATGCCTACAATCTGCTAAGAATTAAATGTCTTCCTCTGCATCTCTCCTCAAAATATATTTTTAAATAGTTGCTCAGTCCTAAGCTTTCCCTAATAAGGTTCCATTTAAATAAATTTGGAAATACTTTCCTTCTTTTAAAGAAAGCCACTCAATTTGGAAATGTCAGATAAAAATACATGTGCATTATAAAGCTATCACCTATTTTCAGCTATGGTTTTCCAGGCTCTCTCTTTTCCTTTCTTTCTTCCTTTTTTCCTCCCTCTGTTTACTGTTCCCAGCAGCTTCTAGGAGCTTCCTCACTCAAGAGGACAGGGCTCATCAGATCACAATTTCATCTGTTTTCCTGGCTGTAGCCATTATCCGAACAAAACTGGCCCCCAACGCCTGATACAGCCCTTCTGAGTCACCCCAGCTCCCAAACCCCAGCTGAGGCCACGTGACTGCAATGAAACCAACTTGCCCGTAACTTTGGAAAATTAGCCACTCTCCTCCTTGCTGTGCCATGTCAAAATTAAAGAGTAAACAGAGGTCCCCCAGTCCCCCTGATTGCATTAATCATTCAAATGACGTATTAGCATTCTTCAGACTCTTCTGTTGTGCTTCCAAATTAACACCTCCAGGTTCAAGGGAATAGGAATTAACTGAATTATCTGGCAGTCCCAGATGTCCTAGCGTGCTCTTCCTTCTCGCTGATTTAATATGCCTGAAGAACAGTTATGAGGCAGAAACACAGCTAACGGTCAAGAAATAATTTATGACGTGTGGAACCAGAAGCCTTAGCCCCCCGCCCCCTTTCAAAGTGGCTGGGATTCCGTGGGAGCCCTAGCTGCCATTGCCACTGGGCACCGTCACCTTGTCCGCCCTCATTCCCTCCCAGGTCCCTGTGAGCGTGCTGGATGATGGGGTCCTGCTCTCCGGCCAGGAGTCACACCATCCAGGCCCCGCTGGGCAGCAGCCATCAGCACAAGTCGAGATGGCCTGTGCAGTCGCAGGATGAGCAGGAAAGAATGTGAGAGCAGAGCCCACCGACTAGACAGGGGCCTCCCTGGCATTTCCCGGCTCTGCCCACTGGCAACCTTCTTGTCCAAGCAAGAAAAGGATCAGCGATTCCTCAGAGCTGTGGAAGGGCCTTTTAGAACGTTGGTGTAATCCTTCACAACAGAAGCCTGCTTCCCTTGGGGGTTAATCCTGTCATTTGGGAGTGTCTCCAGGGCATTAAGCCGTAATTGCTTGCATAACTCCAAGAGGCAAACAGGAAGCTGGCATGCACACACACATTCAAAAGCTTCCTACAGCAAGATGGTCCTGTCCTTCATGTTGCAGCCCCTTCCAAACCAAAGCTCCAGGCCCTTTCCCATTCTAAGAGGTGTCCCCAAGAGGAGGTGGAAGCCGGAGGAGTCACCCAAGAACCACACCCCTATCTTAGACCCCAGATGCCTGGCTCTCCTGGAGTAGGGGAGGGTCAATGCAAGACATCACCTGAACACAGAGGCCTCAGAATAACAGGCAGACATTCAAATGCTTTCTCCATGCCTTGATGGGAACCAAAACATCAGCTGTTTATTAAATGACATAGCGGTGGCGACTATTTTGCACAGTGAGCCCAGAAGTGTATGCTGTCACTTTAAAAAAAATTGAGCGGATGCCAGGCTAGTCATGGTAATGCTCCCATGGCATGATTAGATTCATGCCCAGGGTTGTATTTGCATATGATATTCAGGGCATGATTTTTTTATTGTTCTTAATCAGAGCCGAATGTCAACAAAATAAATGAAGTTGCGAGTTGAAGTGAAATTTTTATCACATCAGGGATGTGCTTTTTCTCCCATTTATCACAGCCCATATTGAGAGAGTGAAATTTTTTGAAAATGTGGTAATCAATGGAAGAGCTCCATATGGCAGGGATCAAAGGTGTTACATAGTGTGTGGTTCTGCTTTATTGCCAGCCAGTACTGTTAATTGGACAACAAGATCAGAGGCAATATTAAAATCCAATTAAATTGATATGAACAGATTGCCAAGTGATGTACACTAATGTATAATTGAGTATCAAGCAAATGCAAGTCCCCATCTTCTGCTTCTACCTCCTGAATAAATGATGGCGCCATAGAGGACAGAAACAAGTTTGCACATTAGCTCCACAGCTCTGGGCTCTCATTTGTTACTTTCGGAGTTGATGACTTTTGCTTTTGCTCCTAGTCTGTCTTAAAGAGACAGACCTCCCCCTGTCCCCCAAGCCCCCACCCCATGCCCCCCACCTGGGATGAGTTTTCCTCCCTGAAATCATTTTCCCCTTTCAAGGCTTGGAAATGAAATCCATGTTTCCTATGCTTCATTACATGTCTATTATATAGCAGGTCCTAAAGAGCAGCGCATTGATAATATATTGTGCTAGTTGTAAATGATCTGTCCATCCAGAGCGGAACGCTAACACATTTCTAACGCTGTTTCCCAGATACAAATTACAGCAGAATGTTTTTCAACCCAGAAGGAAGCAAGAGAGCAAAGCCTGGAACGGGCACTGTTCAAATACCTCTTCACACAATAAAGGGCCGGAACAGTGGTTGCGAGAGGGCTGTGGGTGATGTGGACCCCAGCAGTGGATCCCATGGCACCGCCAGCCACCAGGACTGCCAGCAGGCCCTGAAGTGGGCCTCCATTCACTCCTCTCCAAACAGGGCCGGGAAGGGATGGAACCCAGAGCAAGGCAGTCCCTCCCACTCAATTAGAGCAATTAGCTCACTGGCCAAACCAGGGCCAGGCCTGGCTGAATAGGATCCCCCTGCCCCACAGTTTGTTATCAGGGCTGAGCTCACACAAATTAATGAGGAGCGGAGTGAGTAAAGCCAAGGGTTGTTGTGCTGGCAAACACTCTGGGGGCCTCGTCCCTTCCTCCTGTAAGAACCACCCCAGATTACCCCCAACAATAAAACCTGTTAACTTACACAACTTTGCTTAAGAAACAAGCCTGATGGGACGCTGGCAGACTTCCCTGCTGCCAAGCAAGAACTATTGCAGGCAGCCCCGGGCTCCTAGGGATTTAAGCCCAGGATGGAATGGTAAACGAGGGAGCAGACTGTTTATTCCAGCAGCCAGATTGTCTCTGGCCATAAAGTTCTGTGTTTGGAAAGGTTTTTTTCTCCCTGGTATATTTTTTAAAAGTGGGGGAGAAAGGCATGTGGGAAGGAAAATTGGGAAAAGATCATGTTTTGTTATTATTTATTCAAGCTGTTCAAAGAAAAGCATCAACCTACCTGGTTTTGAATGGACTTGCTAATACTCATACATAAACCCATTTCAGCATCTCAAAAAGAAGGAAGAAAAGAAGAAGCCAGCAAGATCTGGAGGTGAGGGAAAGAAACTGCGTGTGGGGGGTGGGGGGGGTGGAAGAAGTATTTAATATAATAAAAGCCTAAGGAATGGGGTTCTAACTAGTTTGGGATTTGAGTTGCAAAATTAGGAACATTTCCAATTTAACCCAACACTCTACAAAACAGGTACACACTCTTAAAAATTAGATTTTATTTGTGGGTCTTACAAAAACTGAAATGGTATCTACACTCATTAGCCACTCTAAATTTTCTGGTTTGGGCTTATCATAGTCAGAACAAGTGATAGATTCCTGGTCAGCAGCTACTTACTAAGCAACTGTTCAATCAAAGCGATGTTTTCTTTTCTTTTTCTCAAACCCTTCTGACTCAATCCGTCCAGCCCTAAACTTGGTAAGGCCCATGTTTCTGAGGTATGGACCCTGATGGCCCTGCAGGCCTCTTCCAGGGCCTCCACGGTGCAAGCCAAGACACCTCAGAAAACAGTTCAACGGAATTATTTTTGTACCCGATGTTTACAGATGCTGTTGGGAAGTTATCAATAAAAAGACTCTATTACTAAAAAAAAAAACAGCCTCAATCTGCAATTCACCTTGAAAGTGGAGCAAAGAGAAACTCTGAGTGAAATCAGACCTACAAGGCACCCAGTCATACCATCGAAACATGAGCTCCCGCCCACACGAACCACAACAGAAGAAGCTGGCCAAGGCTGGCCTCCCATTAAACGCGGAAAGCAAGAACAGACCATCTTCTGCCTAGAGCAGAGTTATACTTTTCAACAAGACAGCCAGCTCGGGGCTGTGACTACTCTCTGCTATTAATATCACTGTGGCAAGAGTTGGCCCACAAATAACAGCAAAACAGGCTCCCTGGCACTGGGTATCCAAAGGTCTCTGGGAACTACAATGAGGTAGTTTCTAGAAGCTACTGTTTGCCTTGAGTAATTTCTCGGTGCCTACTTGCCCATACTATGACTACTGGTTGCTCTAAAAGCAGTCCAAGAATGAAGGAGAAAACAAAACAAAAAAGGTCCTGAAATGTATGATGTAACTTAATAGAACTTAATGATATTTTAGCAAAATTAACTGAGTAACTTACAACAAACAAAAAACAAATTGTTTACCTTGAAACAGTATTAGCCGCACTTGGGAACAGTGCCCCAATATTCCTGGGCCTGTTCTGATCCTCAAAATGTGGGAAATAAAAAAACTGGAGAACCAAATTATGTTGATCACAACAGCGCCCACTTACAGAACTGCTTCTGGGTGCTGAGCACTGTGCTATGGATTTCACCACCTTTCTGCTTTCACTCACCACAACCTACAAGGCAGGAAATATTATCCTCATTTTTCAAAGGAAGATACTGAATGTCCAACAAGTTAAGTAACTTGCCTGAGGTCACACAGGGGAGAGACATAAATGGACTTCAAATCCAGACCTGCCTGTCTGTAATCCAAATTTTATTCTTATTCCTAGTTGACACACACAATCCAGCCTCCCAGAGTTGCACCAAAAGAAAAGGTCAATCATTCTAAAGTTTATTTAAACTGCAAACTCACCCATCCCACCACACACAGACCCGGACTCAAGATGCTTAAAGAAATGAGTTATTCCTGAAAGGGCTAAGGAAGGCCGTAAGGGTGGTTCTGAAGACAGAACCAGGAATCTGGAGGCGGCGGGGGCGTGTCAGAATATCCACTAATACATTCCATGGCTTCCAGAGGGTCCTCTACATCTCCCTCCTTATGTCCTCCTACTTCTAGGAACAGTGGCACCAGCAACCCACCTGTTTCTCTTATGTGTGGATTAGTTATAAAAACTGAAATCATTCTAAACTCTTCAGGAAAATGTCTACCGAAGCCACCATTATTACCATTTAATCATGTTGTAGTTATCAGGGCTGTTCCCACCTATTCTGATCCTCCTTCTAGGTAACATGGTAGAATTTGATCTGGGTGTGGCTATGTGTCTTGCCTTAGCCCATGCAGAAGACAGTAAGTGTCATTTCTGAGTAGATTTAAGAGCTGCATGATTTGCTCTATCGTTTTCTCCTTATGACAATGATGTGGGAGAACATGTTCAAATGAAGCCTCCATCAGCTTAAATCCCTGAGTGACTGGATGCGCAGAGCCTCCCTGATGACCCTTGATGGATATGTAGCATGTGTATGAAGTCACAGAGGTGTTTGGGCTAGTATGTTACTGCAGCATAACCTAGACCAGCAGTCTCACTCTGTTTTGGAACCAGGATCCAGTTTTGTGGAAGACAACTTTTCCACGGACAAGAGGTGAGGGGGTAGGCAGATGGTTTCAGAATGACTCAAGTGCATTACATTTATGTGCACTTTATTTTAATTGTTTGCTACTCACTAATAGGGTTTTGATATGAGTCTACAAGCAATCAATTTATTATGGTCTCTGTGCAGTCAAACCTCTCTGCTAATGTTAATCTGTATTTGCAGCTGCTCCCTAGTGCTAGCATCACCGCCTCAGCTCCACCTCAGATCATCAGGAATTAGATGTTCATAAGGAACATGCAACCCAGATCCCATGCATGCACAGTTCACAAAAGGGTTTGCACTTCTCTGAGAATCTAATGTTACCGCTGATCTGACAGGAGGCGGAGCTCAGGGGATGATGCCAGTGATGGGGAGCAGCTGTAAATACAGATGAAGCTTCTCTCACTCACCAAAGTCTCACCTCCCACTGTGCAGCTGGTTCCTAACAGGCCACGGACACCTGACCTAGACCACCTGACAGATGCAAACTACATAAAAACCTGTTTCTGGGGAACACCAACATGAAAAACAGGACAGAAAGTAAAAAAAAAAAAAAAAAAATGGAATGAAGAAAATCTATCCATTTAAGAGATAATTATTAAGTATTCATTTTTGTAACAGGGTGTGCTGATGTGATAGAGATATATTACTCTTCCTGAACAAGGAAATCCAAAAAAAGCATCTTCTATTAGAAAGGAAAGGAAAGGAAAGGACGGAAGGGAAAGGAAAAGAAAGCAGTGTTCTTTTAAGGAACTGATTAAAACTTAGAAAAATTTGCCTTTGATGGGTATTTCTGAATTAGCAGAATCAATTCAGTCTAGGCAAAAATTTTCCCTCCCCAAAGTTCAACAAATCTACTCCTCTGGCAAATCTGGTTAGATGTTTTCATTCTCTTTAATTCTCTGTCATCATTAATTTGTAAAAGTATAGCTAACTACATCCCAAGGAGAGAAAACTTTAGATGTATTAAAAACATTCCAAGATGGTAACGTCCATCTCTATAGACTTCTGCTTAAGGATAATATTATAGACCCGGATTTAAAAAAAAAAAAAAATATATATATATATAGAGAGAGAGAGAGAGAGAGAGACAGAGAGAGAGAGAGAGAGCCTCCTCCCCAATACACCATCAATATTTACTTCCACTAAGAACCAAATAAATAATCAATAATCTATGGTTTCCCCATTTAATGAGGTTTATATAAGCTTCAGTTTTGTTTGTGAGGAAACAACCGCCCACTGCAGTGAGCTTACCCTATGATTCTGTTCTCTTTTTCATCTCCTCTGGGCTTACTTTCCAGGGCAGCAAGGTTTTCACCTGTCTCAGCAGTGGCATTCTACCATAAATAACCTAATAGTACAAAGCATAGAATCTTAGAAAAACTTTTTTAGGACACTTATATGAAGATATGTCAAATTCCAGTCCCATGACTATTTTTTCAAATCTTTTCTATTTTCATAATTGTTTATAACATTGGGGTTTGCTTTTATTATGCTTTTTATATAATAGACAGCAATTCATGGTATATTTAAAGGCCAAGTTGAAGAGATAGGTGGTTGGAGGCAGTCTCAGGTCAAAGTTAGAGAGATATCATGGACTGTTGAGAAGCAGCACTATAACAGGAAAACCCCTAGCTTAGCAACTGCCAAACTTTACCCTCTGGGCAGATTCCTTCACTGCTGTGCACTTCTGCCATTTCACCTATACTTGTAGAACAAGGAGATCACCCCAGATACTCTTGAATGTCTCCCTTCTTGCTCACCCGTCCATGCATCAACTACTGAAACTGCTTCTAGCTTGTGGATGTGATTGGGTAAATTAAAAGTCTATATAGCCAAGATTCCAACTGGGTAGAAATATGTCAGTGAACAGCAAGAAGGAAAAATTCAACCATGAAAAAAGTTATGACATCAGCATGGTGAGATTGCTAGAAATTTTTCTTCTGTTTTCATTTTCCAATTCCACTTAATATTTTTGCTACATTATCATTACAGTTTTATGAATCAATAAAAATTAAATAAATATATAGCAGTCTGTATTGAGGGCCATTTTACAGTGATGCTCAGAGAGTATTAACACATGAATATAAACCTCTTCTTTATATTTATAAGCATACAGCATTTATTACACATAAATGCATATGATTATCAATTCTAATTTTTCAAAAGCAAAATTCTCTTAAGTAACACAATCTTTTTATTTATTTATTTTTTGTCTAATAAACTAGTTTGGCAAATATTTTCATTTGTCTGCTTTGGCACTGTGCCCTAACATGTTTGATGTCACCATCTCACTCGGTCCACACAAGCACATATGCTGTAGACATGACAAAGCTGGCATTCTCAAGTTAATACTTATGCCAGAGGTCATAAAAGTCATGTTAAGCAGAAGTGCCCAGGGAATTTGGGTCTCTCTCTATTACCTTATTTTCTCCCACTGTCAGAGTTTTGACAATATAATGTGATGACATAATAACTCAGACAGGAAGAACATTAGACACCATACAGGAAACCCAGGTGAGGCCCCCATGGAGTTATCAGAGTTAGTTATCCCACTGCATGTGAAGTCAGGCAAGAAACAAACTTCTGAGCATTTTGGAGCCCTGAAAAGTCCTGCACTCTTCCCCACCCCACTCCCACCCAGCTAAAAGTAATCTCTTCTATAGGAGAAATTCTGCAGTTTAAAAAATAGTATTTTCTCCAAATCATACACTGATAATAACAAGAAGTTATTTCAATCAACAAAAAAACTTGGTGAGCCAAAGAACCAAAAGTCAGCGGCCTCCTTTTCAGTGCATTCTTCTTATCTCAAAATGAGTCTGATAAGTGCCTTTTTGATATCTAGCTATGAGGACCTAGATTCTGAATAGCATCTACTAAACTATCAGTACCAAAATGACCTACAGTCCATAAAGAGAAGTCAAGATTTTAAAATCTTTCTTTCAGAATATCGGAATAGTTTTCTTGTGAATTCTACATCACACCAACCTAATTGCTCATCAGAAAAGCAAGGTCTTTCAGAGGTCCTAAAATGCTTACGTGCAAGATCTCAAATCTGGTTGCTGCCAACACTTCTCAAGTTCACAAAGAAAGAAAATGCAACTGACACGGACCCCCTTCTCCACAGAGAGAATGACTTCAGCATTGATACACCTCCTCCCACCTTGACGAAATAAAACTGCACAGAGCAGAAAGCCAATGGGAGTCCTTGGCAACCACCAAAAGAGTGAGACAATAGGTTCAGCAGCATTTTTCCTCCTTATAACCTTTTATCTTCCACCTCATGATCATTTTGAAGGTGGTTCCTGTTTTCTACTTCGTCTAGTGATCTAGTTTTTATAATAAACCCATAAGCTGAATCTTTTTAAGCCTCTGGACTTATATTTTAGAACATTTTAGAACATGTTAATTCATCTAAGATTGAGAGATCCTTAAAGACAGGGAACTGTGAAGGGAGGCAATAGCTTGAATAAGAATTACCTGAGAATCCCTGAGACCACACACTGCATTGTCCAACATACCACAGCAGATAAGTCCCAAGACTCTGAAGTCAAAACACCTGGGTTGTTACCTCAGCAACACCACTTACCAGCTGCAATCTCCGGCAATTGATTTCATTTTTCTGTGTCTCCATTTTGTCAATGGTGTAACAGAGATAATAATAATGCCTTCTCCAATGGGTCACTGTGAAGATTAAATTAATATTTATAATAATACTTGGCACAAGGTAGCTGCTACATATTAACTACATATAACTGCTACATATTAGCTATTTAGCTAATGTATGTCTTTGGATAAGTAACCCCCTCCTCTCCTTGAGTTTTCATGTTCAAAATGAAGTTAATAATATCCTTATCCACCCAACTTATCTCACAGGGTTGTTGAAAAGATCAAATAATCCAATTGATATGAAAAGTTCTTTGGGATAGAAAAATACTCCACAGTAATATCTGTAATATATTACTTTTCAAAATAATATTAGACCTCAATCAATTAAAATTGAGTTCTTCATTTCAAAGGAATTAAAAAGAAAATAAAACCAATCCTAGATTGACCAAAACTTCTACCATGGGGCAAGTTAAGGGGAAGGTACCAGCGTGGTGTTTCCTTCCAACAATATGTTTCAATCGCATTCTATGGAATGAATCCGAGGGCGTGATGACAATGGCTCATCACTGTGGCTCTATGGCAAATCCTTTGTGTTTGCTCTGAGAAGCAGCACAATATGCATTGTGATCAATTCTGTCTTCCAACAAGAGTCTCCAAACTTAGGAACGTTTTTAGGCACTGTTAGTAATTGCTGGACAATGCTATTTCTGAGCCTAATAACTGTTCTGGGGGAGACTGGTAGATGCTTCTGTCAGAAATGCCCAATCCCAATAGGCAGCCAGGCCAGAGGATGATTCAGAGCTCGGGCCTCCCAAAGGCCAGCCACCAGCTCTCCATGAGTGTTGGTTGGACTGAACCATTGGACTGAAAGGACCAGCTGTGCTTAATGCCAGGTGACCATGGTTGGAAGCCACCAGATGCCAAATGGGTCAACTCCGTTGACACTACTAGTTAATTCAATGTTCTCCCACTTTTTTACTGTCATCCCAATGCCACACACTCTTAACAGCATGACTATATGTTTTCTCCAAACTGCCCCTTCTTTCTCTCCCTGCCATAGAGATGTGCCCTGGGCTGTCAGCATTAGTTCTACTTACATCAGAACCCAATTCCATTTGCACAGAGCCCATGTGTTTTAGGGTAACTAGAGTTTTCCCTCCTCTCAAAACATTCATCCCTCTCTTTTTTGTCCCCTTTTACAGGTGAACAGACTAAGACATAGAGATGACAAATATAGTGCTGAAGGCTGTACAGCATTTCTGTGGGACATTTAGATACTGGTGGAACCAGGCCCTGAGTTGAGGAAGTCTGATTCACAGAGCCCCAGATTTTAGCAAAGTACAGTGTGCTACAATAATACACACATGGGGATATGTATCTCCACAATTATACAACTCAAAGTAATTTTGTTTCTTACTGGCCTCCTTAGAGATGGCGACTCAGGTAGACTTGTCTCAGACTTTTGCAATGAACACAGAAAGAACCACTTTAAGGCTCTCTGAGTGATATAGCATGAGCTCTTAGTTTGATCCCAAGGATCCAGTTTTCACACACATAATTGTGTGTAACTATATGAATACTCCTTCTTGCTGTGTACAAACTTCCAAAAATATAATTACACTTTCTGAGTAGGATGCCATATCTTTATCAATCAAAATATAGTTAATAGGTGGTCAACAATTTATTGTGCACACCTCTGGGAATACAGTGGTAAAGACAGCATTTGTGAGCCCTGCCTGCATGGAGATATTTGCTGTCGAGTAGAGAAGACAGACATGAAGGAAATGACTATAAATAATTAAGGGCACAATGACAACACAGCAAAATTCACAAAAGGAAATACAGGGTGCATTTGAAAAAGTGGAGGGAAAGAGAGAGGTAGCTAATTTCCTTTAAACTGATGGTATACTTCTTGGAATCTGAACTGAATGCTTCCAAAATTGCCCCAAATCCTGAAATCACTTAATAAATATTTCTGAGTTAATATCCTAGACAAGGGAAATGAGGTAATGCTTACAAACCAGAGAAACACGTGGCAGTTTCTTTATATTCCTGGTGTAAAGTTGAAATGAGCTTGAACAGAGAATGACAAGAAGTACGGGACATGCTTTGCTGTGGTTATAGCAATGGCCACACTAGCCGGATTGTTCTGGGCCTCATTTTCATGAGGCTTAATACAATCAGGAAGGGCTTAGATACCCGGCCAGGATAAATACCCCACCAGGAGCCTGATCAAGGAGAGACCAAAACCTAACCAGCCTGGGATCCCTTGCGGTGCCCAGACACACATGTGGGCGGCTCCATCAGCCAAAAATGCTGGCCCCTTCTGGGGGCTCCCAACCCCCACCAATCAACACATTCTTAAAGTAGCCTCAGGCTGCTGAAGCTCATAATCAGACCTGGGTTGGATTGCAAACATCTCTATAATGCCAGTGCTGGCTAACATGATTAGGCACAGAGCATTAGCCAAATAAAAGGAATGGGGGGCCAAGAGGCACAAGGACAGGGAGATGGAGGAAAAAAAGGAGACTGCAGTCTGCACAAGGGGAAAAAGGAACTGGAGAAAGGCCCTTTTCTCCCAGAGTTAACAGTCAAAATCAAAGGAGCACCCAAATCCAAATCAATTAGCCAAGCAGCCAGTCAGGCAGTTAATCAAAACTGAACACCTACTATGTACCAAGTACCCTCATCTAGGATGTGATGGTGAACAAACAGGTCTGACCCCCGCCTTCATCAAGCTCACAGCTATCAGAAGTTAGATTCAAAACCATTATGGCCTAATGCTAAGGCATCTATAAAGACTGTACTTATTTTTATAACAGCTATTTGGGAGTGAATGAACGAGTTAATGAATGAATGAATATAAACAAACAAGCAAATGTCTACCCCAGTGGGGTGGTTAATTCTACGTGTCAACTTGGTTAGGCTGTAGTGTTTGGTCAAACACTAGTCTACAAATTGCTGTGAAGGTAATTTTTAGATGTGATTAGTATTTACAATCAGTAAAGCAGATTACTCTCCATAATACAGGCAGGCCCAATCAGTTAAAGGGCTAATGAACAAAGACTAAGGTTTGTGAAAGAAAAAAGGAATTCTGCCTCAAAACTGCACCACAGAAATTCTATCTGAGTTTCTAGCCTGCTGGCCTGTCCTACAAATTTTGGACTTGCTAACTCTCAATCACATGAGTTAATTCCTTAAAATCCCTCTCTCTGGAATAGACACAAAGATACAGATATAACTAATAGTAGAATATATATCCTATCTATTTCTCTCAGAAACCATGTCTAATATACCCATTAAATATACCATTGATTGTAAAGCAAGACCTAATTCCAGGAATGTTCGAAAGAGACATTCTGATAAAGTACAAGGAAGCCTGAATGTGTTGCCCACAAACTCATGCCCACCACTCAAAGCCATTAGCAACTCCGAGGGCCCATTAAGGTGACCAGATTTTAACATTGGTAAAGCGGGACACCATTGACCTGGGGGGAGGGGGTTCTTGATTAAAAATTTGGTCTATCTCCCGCCGTTCCCTAGCTTGTCGTGCATTCTTTCCAAAAATCGGGACTTTTTTAAAACACCGCGGGACGCGGGACAAATTGTTAAAAATCAGGACTGTCCCGCCAAAAGCGGGACGTCTGGTCACCTTAACAAAGTCCAACCCCAGGATGAGGCCAACCACCTCCTCCAGGTCCTGGGAGAGCTGTCCCAAGGCAGAGCATTTCACAGTGGGCTCAGGCCTCCAGCGTTCCCAGCCTGAAAAGGAAAGTCAAGAGCCATGATGGTGAGCTCACACCCTACTTGCACAATCCCAAAAGGGTTAATTCCCAACTTCCCCCTGCCCCACTCCCACCCCGCTGTAAGTAGCAGCAATCTTTCCTAATCATTTCCATTTCTATTCCTCTTTAATTCTCCCATTCCCCTCTTTGTTTTCATGACCTGTGGGAACCTGAACTCCAGCTGGAGGTAGAGTCTGCCTTTATACTTAAAGCAGATATTTAAGCAATTATCCTGTCACTGGGCCTTGCCTTGCCTCCTCCATATGGGTCGTTCCCAAGCAAGGCATTTGGTTTCTCCTTTGTTCCCAGCGCATGGAGTAAAATTGTTCCAGAAAGCCCTTGCCCTTAAACAACAGGGCTGAGAAGATGGGAGTAAACTGGGCTGGAGACCTTCAGTGTGGAGAAGGAGGCAGGGAACGGAAGGCTGCCAGCCTCTCTGGCCCTTTCTCACCCCACACACTCCCCAAGTTGGACATGCTGCCTCTCTCCAGCAGCAGCATCAACGAGAAGACTCACAGCTACTCAGGACCAGAAGCTCAGGTGATGGGAAGGGACAGGGGTGTGAGGGGGCAGTGACCTTCACCTGCTGCCATGGGTTACAGGTGCACAAGCTTCCCTAGGGCCCTGCTGGCCCAGCAGTAGGATCCAGCGACCAGGCAGCCACAGGACATGCAAGTAAAACACCATCGGGTTTGCTGTGATGTGTAAGTGCTTTCACAGAAGTATTGAGGTGTCCACAGAGAACCTCTGGTATTTGTTTCCTGTGGCTGCTGTAACACATTATTGCAAACTAGTCATTTAAAACAACAGAAACGTTCAAAGTTCTAGAGGCCAGAAGTTTAAAACCAGTAACATTAGGATAAAACTCCCTTTGGAGGGACCAGGAATGAGTCCATTCTGACCTCTTCCAGTTTCTGGTGGCTCATGGCATTCCTTGGCCTGTGGACGCATCAGTCCAATCTCTGCCTCTATAGTCACACTACCTTCTCTGCACATATGTCAAATCTCTTGCTGCCTCTTTCTTGTAAGGACACTTGTGGTAGCATTTACGACCCACCTGTATAATCAAGAATATCTTCCAATCCCAAAACCCTTAACTTAAATCACACCCACCAAGACTGCCAAATAAGTTAATTTCATGGGTTTCAGGGATTAGGAATGAAGTGGGTGGGCTTCTCTCTCATCCTAAATTCCTAGTTGTCAAAGAGGAACCAGAATCTTCAGACAAGCAGTGGCCAGCTCATTCGTAGCTACAGAGACTAAAGGGAAGAGAGTGAAGTGGTTATGGTTTAATGCTCCTTTGTAAAAAAAAAAAAAAAAAAAAAAATAGTAGAATTAAATCATAAAAGGAGGTCTGGGATAAATCTTATATCTGCCATTTACTAATAATGTGGCTTTGACCAAGTTAACCTGATGTCTAAGCCTCAGTTCCCAAATCTATACATTGGACATGATAATCCTTACCTCAGTCACTGGAAGGGTGTAGGGATAGCTATTGCGTATTCACTATGTGCCAGAAATCCTGGTCTGCACTTTGCAAACATCTTCTACTTTCATTCTTAGAGAGATGGGTAAGGTAAGTATTATTACCCCCATTTTACAGGTGAGTTAGTGGAGACTCAGAGAAGTTATCTAAGTTGCCTAAGATGACACAACCTAAACCAGTAACTCACAGAGCAACAGTATATTTAAAATCAATGATGTTCTAAGCACCCTTCAAAATAAAGAACCAGAGGCAAAATGTAACTAAGCCCTTTAGAATGAAAGTGATAGTGCTTTGAAATTCCTATTGAAAGCTCTTTCCACCAGATGTGTCCATCTGTAATGTGGTCATCATTAGGCACATGTGTTGGGGTGTGTGGGGGGTGTGTGCATGCACACATGCGCACACCCTCATGTACAGTGAGATGAGTGGCAGACCCTCCAGATGGTTCACCAGAAATCTTACATCATGGCTCTCCCAAGTGCCCCTGCTCCATCAAAGAGAGTTTGAGTTTGGAGTTTGAGTAAATTAACAACATCCCCATTCTTTATTTATCTCCCTTCTGAATGTGATAAATAACCCTGGGGAATCCTTCCTATTTCTGGATTGAGAGAAAAATGAAGCATCCCTGTGTACATTTCACACCAGTATGGATACTGGGATAGTTATTGCAAGATAGCTGTATTTTAGTTTTATTGTAGATGTTTTCAATCTCTCAAAAGTAACAAACATGCTCATCACCATCATCCCAAAGTCTTACTAATTAGTTACCTTGACCAGGTGGGACAGGTTGTAACTATGTAAGAAAAACTGAGCCTTCCCTTGAAAACTGACAGTCTAACCCACAGGTCTGATGCATGCTGACACTGGCTGAAAGATATATTTGAAAAGAATGTCCAGCCTAATCATTTTATTGTATAAATGTGAAAACTGAGGTCTAGATATAGGAAGTGATTTATCCAAGATTTCACAGCAACATAATAGCAATGCATGCTTGTATTGGTAGACTAGGAAACCTAGAAGAAACTTTATGCAGAAAACACCCACAAAATCTGGAAATATATAAAAATTATTTAGCACTGGAGATATTCCAAGACAAGGAAGAACTATAGGACCTAGTCTGAGGAGTAAAGATGAAACAGAAAAGTCAGCTGGCATTTGAGGCTACTATTCCCCAGACTCTAGGGGCTCGTCAAACTCCAGGACAGGTGGCTGAGAGGTATGAAACTTAGCAGACCTTTGGTAGACTGTCTTGCAGATAGAAAAAAATAAATAAATAAAATTCAAGTTCAGGAACCACTGAGATGGACGGGCTAGTAAATCCCTGAGTTTTCAGGAGAGACATGAAAGGGACATAAACTTATGCTAGGAGTAAGGTTGAATCAAAAACAAATCAGTCTTCACAGGGACCAAGAGATGAGTTTAAACCTTCCATCCCTGATTAGATTAAGTGATCTTGAATTTCTAAGGGACCTTAGCTTCCAGTAAAAAAAAATAAATGGGATGCCAGGATAGCTCAGTGGTTGAGCGTTTGCCTCACAGTCTCAAGGCCCAAGGTTCAATTCCAAGGCCCTGACCATGCAAACCCATATGCTGAACTGTGGGGCAAATGGGCATCACTGGATGGTATGGTGGCGAAGACTCTCACCTCCTGTGTGGAGGTCCCCAGATTGGTTCCTGTCCCATGAGGTCCACATAACCACCTGCATGGAATTAAACCATGTCACAACTAATAATGTAAAACTATGGAGATTGCTCTGGGCTCTCCTCCTTCTCTCTGTCACCCTCTTCCTTTCTCTCTCCCTCTCCCTCTCCCTTTCTCTCATCTTCTCTCAAAACAATAAAATAAATCTTTAAAAAAAAGAAAATTACCTCTTGAGTAAAATACCTTTATGCTAAGCCTCAAATTATCTCTAATCTTTTATATGTGCAACACGTGGTACTCAATCAAAAGTAACCAGGCATACAGCAAAACCTAGATAATAGTTAACAAGAACAGACTTTAAGATAACTATGTCTAATATATTCAAGAAATTTTAAACCAAAAATGGAAAATTCTGATAATCAACTGAAAACTACTTTAAACTGAAGAAAATAAATATGCTAAAAAAATAATACTACAACTAAAAATACAATAAGTAAAAATTTTAAATTAATGGAAGGTTTGAACAACAAATTAACAGAATAGTTAATTGGTAAACTAGAAAATTAGTAAGAAGAAATGCCCAGAACAAAGTACTGAAGGTTAAAAAAAATGGGAAATAGAGAAAAGATCATACAGTAAATCAAGACACTGCATAGGCAGAAAAGGTATAAATTATATAACTATTGTAATAGAAAGAGAAAGAGAGAATGAAAGTATAGCAATATTTAAGAGTATTTTCTAAAATTACTAAAACAAAAAAAGCACAAATTCAAGAAGCACTTACTATAACTATCAACCAGAATAAATAGCAAAAAAAAATTTTAATCATACCTACTCATCAGGAAAAACAATGATGGTTAACAAAAAGGAGGTTTTTTAAATTAAAACAAGAAAAATTGCAGAAGCAGTAACAGAGCTCACATCTGGCTTCCCATCAGATAGCATTAGTCTGACAATAATGTTATAATATCTTAACAGCACTGACAAAATAACTGCAAATCTAAAATCCTATACCCAGCTAAAATATCTTTTAAAAAAGGCCATGACATCAAGATGTTTTTCACACAAACAGAAACTGAGAGGATTTGTCAGTAGACTTTAACTAAAGGAAACATCTCTACACAGAAAAATGATCCCAGATGGAAGCTTAAAGATGCAGGAAGACATGAAAAATACAGAAAGGGTAAATATGTGAGTAAGCTAAATAAATAGCTGCTATATAAAATACTAATAATTTGCTTTTGTAAGATTTAAAATATCTGTAACATATAATTCATGATCATAGCATATAAATTGAAAGGGAGAAAATAAACAATATTCCAGGGCCTTTGCTTTAACCAGTAAGTGATGAAAGTTTACTTTTATACCTGTTATGTAAAGAACTTATATATAAATGTTTTGAGTAACTACTAAAATTTCCACCAAAAATATAACTAATAATCACAAAAACAAAATGTAAGTAATAAGCCAACAGAGATAGAAAGTGAAATAAGTAATAAATCTAAAAGAGATAGCATGAAATACTATAGGTGACATAAATATGAAACAAATAATAGGTATGTATATTTAAACCCTAACATATTTATAAATACATCAAAAGGCAAGTGAACAAAATGCCCCAATTAAAAGGGAAAGATTGTTAGACAGGATAAAAACCCAAAACTTCAAAAATATATGCTACCTACAAGTGATACCCATTGAATATAATCACACAAAAAGGTAGAAAAAATGGAAAAAGATGCAAATACTAACCAAAATAAAGCTGGCATAGCTAAATTAATATCAGAACAGAATATAAGACAAAAATCATTCCTTGAGGTAAAGGACAATTAATTCACAATGATAAAAGAATGCAATTGACCAGAAAGGTATAACATTTGAAATTTGTATATAGATACTAATATAGCCAATCACTTGTGGGTTACATTCAAAGTGATGAGAAAAGTAGGTCCCTGGCTTCACAGAATCATCTTAAATGAAAACAAGAAAAGGATGAAAGGAAAGAATAATGAAAGGGACATAAGATGAGTCATGAAGATAGAAAGGGAAGAAATGAGGCGAGAGAAACTGAAGAGACCTCAATATGAAAGCAAAAAATCTAGGAAAAATGAACTAGAAGAGAGAGAAAGGAGGAGGAAAAAAAAGAAGAAAGGAATTGGGAGTAAAATAAAAATGTACTGAGAGAAAAATTATGCAAAGAGATTCCATGTTCTATGTCCTTCAAGGAAGCACAGCTTTTCACCACTGGGAGTCCAATCTTCCTGACACACAGAAGAGACCTCTGCCATTAGGCTTTGTTAATGGCAAATATGAAATTCAATAATAAAAAGAGAAACAATCATAGGGGATGCTGGGATAGCTCAGCAGCTTGAGCACTTGCCTTGCAACCAAAAAGTTCTGGTCATTGAATTCTGACCCCAGACCACACAAACCCCATATGCTGAACTGCAGCATAACTGGTAACAACTGGGATGGGGCGAAGGTTCTTACTTCCCATGCGGGAGGCTTCCAGTTCAGTTTCTGCCCTACACAGCCACATATCCACCTGTGTGGAGTGGAACTATGTCACAACTAATGATGTACAACTGTAGAAACTGCTCTGGACCTTCCCCCTTCTCTCTCTCTCACCTTCTGTCAAACATTAAATCTTTAAAACAGAGTGGGAGAGAGAGAGAAACCATCATGACCATGATCCAGTTTTCTGGCTTTCAAACTTGCACACAAATGTGTTGTTCTCCACACCATAAGAGCAAAAACAACCACTTGTTTTCTTTCTGCCTGGAAAGCCAAGAAGTGACAGGTCTTCTGGCCATGACCCATCCCAGCCAGACTGCTAGGAGCTGGGTCCTGTTTGGGGTCCTGTCAAAAATAAGATCAGAGAGACCTAAATCTGGGACAGACCTCAACTAAACCCTGAACTCAACTTTTGAACCATTTTCCCCAAATGTGACTCTATGCCTTGGTGAACATGACAGGGAAACTGTTTGTAGCAAATATAAGTAGATTCTCCATTAACCCAAACTTAAGCAACTAGCAAAATCTGAGTTGTGGTTAATGAAGTCTATTTACATTTATCCAGCATCTACCGAACCCCATGGATGCTGGTTACCTGAAAGTCTACTGTATATCTGTTGTCCTCTATCACAACAAAATGCTTTGGTCTATTTTGTTGCTCTCAAAAGTGGTTCTTTTGGGGGGGATTGGGGGGTGAGAAGGGGCAGGGGGAGTTGTTAAGTCATTAAACAGAAAGCTTTTAGTAACAGTTTTTTAAATACTGGTGCCCAAGGCCTTCAACTGTAAGACCTCTATTTCGCTCATTGACATAGCATTTGTCAAAGTTAGAGGACCTAGGAGGAGTAATTCATTTATTCTACCAGTAGTGATGACACAAGGGTGAGTAAAGAGGGCATGACCCTACCCTGACAGAGCCTACATTCTAGTGAAGAGAACATAAATGTGAACAAACTATTACAATTGTGATGAGAGATGGGGAAGAAAATAACAGGGGAGAGAAGACAGCCAACTTCAAACAAGACTGTCAGGGAAGGTTTCCCTCAGAAGGTGGCATCTTGATGAGGTGTAAATAAAGAGAAGTCAACCATGTAGCAGCCACAGAAAGTTTTCATGAAGAGGAAATGCATGAAGAGAGGCCTGGGGTGGGAAGGGACTTCTTGCTGTGTTTGAGCACCAAAGGCCAAAGCCAAGGCTGACAGGTGGCTGGTGGAGGGAAGTGCCATAGGAGTGGCAGTCAGGGCAGAGATCATTCAGAGCCTGCTGGCCAATGTCAGGAACTCTGGTTTCATTCTGCCAGCTATAGAAAGCTTCCAAACAGTTTTAAGGAGAAAAGTGACTTGATTCATTAAACAACCATGAAAGTCATAGCTTTCAAGAGCTGCAGGAAGAAGACTGTGAAACCCAAAGAACTGGCTAAGTGCCTATGGCACCAGAGCCTGTAGGTAAGCAAGGCTTGAGAACCACTCTGTGCAGGGGCCCCGAAAGCCAATACCACACTTGTCTAAAATGATCTAAGAGGGATGGATGTTCCTTAGGGAGGGCAGGACCTGGAGTGTGTGACAAAGAAGTTGTTCTTGTGGCTATAATTACATTGGGGTTATACCTAGAAATAATGTTATAACCATATTTCTAAACATTGATTGTGTTTAAAGGTGGGCAGCTAGGTCTCATCCAATAAGAAGATATTACAGTTAAACCAGGTAAACTATGGACCTCAATCAAGAGAACAATACACAAGCCAAGCTTGAAGAGAGGGACAGGAGATTTTGATGTTGTTGAGAATTTCAATGTTTCTATAGTGTAGTCCATGACTCATCTGCATCAGAATAAGCTACAGGACTTGTTAAAAACAGAGACGTCTATCATCCAATCCAGACCTACTCAATCAGAACCTGGCTTTGAGTTTGGAAGACATTCTATGGCAAATGCATTCTTGCCTTCCTAAGTATTAGCATAATAGGATGTAAGAACAGAAAAACACTTGGTTATATGCTGTGAATTTTTTGACCCCACCCCCCATAGAACCCCGATGTCTCAATTTTAATTTATAAAAGTATGAATATTTGAAATCCAGAATACAATATAATATACTATTTTAAGAAATGTAAGTTGTTTTTATATTTTTTTGTTTTTTAACAGCTTTATTGAGATATAATTGATATACAACAAATTCTACATGTTAAAATATGTAAGTTTTGATACATACACTCACAAAACCATCACCACAATCAAGATAGTATTTCCACATGCCCCTTGATAATCCCACTCTCCTGACCCACCCTACCTTCACCCCACTGCCAGGCAACCACTGATCTGCTTTTTATCACTATAGATTCGTTTGCATTTCCATATTTTTTTATAAATGGAATCATACAGTATGTCCTCTTTTTTGGTCTGGCTTCTTTCACTTGAATAATTATTTTGAGATTCATCCACTTTGTAGATATCAATAGTTTATTTTTATTCTTGAGTAATGGTCCATTATATGGATATACCACAATTTGTTTATCCATTCAACTGTTGATGGATGTTTGAGTTGTTTAGATTGTTTGGCAATTACAAATAAAGCTGTTATGAACATTTTTGGACAAGTCTTTACAAGGACACATGCTTTTATTTCTCTTGGATAAATACTTAGAAATAGAATGGACGTGTCATCTGGTAGATGTATGTTTAACTTAAGAAACTGCCAAACTGTTTTCAAAAGTGCTTTATTATTTTACAGTTCTCCCAACAGTATATGAGAGCTCCAGGTGCTACACACCCTGCCAACATTTGGTAAAATCAGTAATTTTTATTTTAGCCATTCTTATAGAGATACGGTGGTATCTCATGGTTTTAATTTGCATTTTTCTTATGACTATTGATGCCAACCAATAAGCATGAACTTACTAGCCTCAGTATATCATTTTGAATGAATGTTTATTTAAACCTTTTACCCAAGAGGGAAAGGTTTATTTTCTTATAATTGAATGTTGAGATTATTTATATATTCTGAATACAAGTCCTATATCAAATATGTGATTTGCAAATATTTTTCCTATCTGTAGCTTATCTTTTTATTATCTTAATAGTGACTTTTGGGGAAGCCGGGATGGCTCAGTGGGTTAAGCGCTCACTTTGCAGCGCCGGGGACCAGGGATCGAATCCCGGCCCCGGCCCGTGCAGAACCATATGCTGAACTGGGAGCTCCCCCAGTTCAGTTCTCTCTCTGTCTCTGTCTCTGTATCTCTCTCTTTCTCTGACAAAAAGCAATAAAAATAAATAAATAAATATTTTAATAGTGACTTTTACAGTTCTTAATTTTGATTAAATTTATTAATTTTTTTCTTTTATGGATGATGATTTTTATGTCATATCTAAGAAATCTTTGCCTAACTCTAGGTCAAAAGATGTTCTCCTTTGTTTTCTTCCAGGTTTTCTTTTTCAGTTTTATATTTAGGTCTAGGATTCATTTTGAGTTAATTTTTGTGTGTGATGTAAAGTGAGAGTTGAAGTTTTCTTTTTCTAGTTTTTCATAATTGTTCTAGTGTCATTTATTGAAAAGAATATTTTTTCACCACTGCATTATCTTTGAACCTTTACCAGAAATCAACTGACATATGTGTGTCTGTTTTTCACCTCTAGTCTGTTCTACTGGCCTACTTTTATCTTCATGCTAATACCACACCATCTTGATTACTGTAGCTTTATAATAAATTTTTCACATCATTCTTCTTTTTCAAAGATCTTTTGGGTATTATAGGTTCTTTGCATTTCCATATGAACTTAAGAATCAACTTGTCAGTTTCTACGATAACAATAACAACAACAAAAATAGCCTGTTGGGATTTTGATAGAACCTACAGATCATTTGGAAAGAATTATAACATCAAATCTTTCAATCCATAAACATAATATATCCCTCCACTTACTTATGTCCTCCTTCATTTTTTTCCTAATTTCTCATAGCATTATTTTGTAGCTTTTAGGGAACAGGTATTACACAACTTTTGTCATATTTGCCCACAGTATTTTGTGTATTTAATGCTATTATAAATAATATCTTTATTTCAATTTCTGATTGTTGCTAGCATATAAAAATGTAATTGAGTTATATATATTGATTTTTTTTAACCTGCAATTTTGTTAAATTCACTTTTTCGTTCTAGTGTTTTTTTGTAGATTTCTTGAAATTTTCTACATAGGCAATTGTGCCATGCACAAATACAGTTTTACTTCTTTCTTTCTTTCTTTCTTATCTAGGATCTATTGTTTTTACATGCATTTACTTTTAACTTATTTGTGTCTTTAAAGTGGATTTCTTAGTAGCAATATAGAGTTGGGTCTTGGTTTTCTTAACCCAATCTGACAATTTCTGCTTTTTAATTGGAATTTTTGGACTATTTACATTTATTGTGATTCATGATATTGTTGATTATAATCTATCATATTGCTATCAGTTTTATATTTGTCCCATCTGTTCTCTTTTACTTCTTTCCTACCTACTGTTGGATTAATCTAATATTTTTTATTGCATTTTATTTGCTTTTTGGTATATTAGCTGAAACTATGTTATTTTAAATATATATTTTTATTTATTTATTTTTGACAGAGAGAGAGAGAGAGAGAGAGAGAGAGAGAGAGAGAGAGAGAGAACTGAACTGGGGGAGCTCCCAGTTCAGCATGAAACTATGTTATTTTAGAAGTTTCTTTAGTGTTTACTTTATTTATCTTTAATGAATCACACTTCATATATAAGTACCTTACAACTATAATATATACTTCCACTTCCACTAAGTTTCTCATTTTTAATGGAATATTGTATCAGTGATTCCTCCAAATTTTTTTTCCTGTTATGCTTCTCTCTTCCCTTTTAAGCGTTCCACTTATAGATATATTAAAACACATGGAGTTGTCACACAGTTCACTTGTGCTCTATTTTTGTTTTAGTTTATTTTTAGTCTGTTTTCCTCTGCAGTTTATTTTGGATAGTTTCTATTGCTATGTCTTCAAGTTCACTGATGTTTTCTGCTGCAAATCTGCTGTGCATCTCATCCATTAGATTTTTTTATCTCAGGCATTGTCGTTTGCATATCTTTCATAACTCTACTTAATAAGATCAATGGTAATGCTGATTTTTTTTTTTTAATTTATACACCTAAATCATCAGTTGTTACTGTTCAATGACCTAATCTATAAATTCTATTATCTGGGTAATTTCTTAGTTTGTTGCCATTGATAGACTTTTCTTTTCATTATGAGTCATATTTTCCTACTTCTTTGCATGCCATATAGTTGTTTGTTTGTTTTTATCAGATTGGTAGATATTATAAATTTTATCTTGTTAAATACTGGCTATTTTTATAATCCTATATATATTTTGAGCTTTCTTCTGTGACACTGTTAAGTTGCTTAGAAACAGTTTGAGTCTTTTAGTTAGTTAGTTAGTTTGTTTGTTTGTTTGTTTGTTTTTAAGCTTCATTGGGTTGTATCAAATTTAATCTTTGGCAAATTTTTTCCACTACTAGATAAAATCCTTCCGAGTGTTCTATTCTATGTCTTGTGAATTATGAGGTTTTCTACTCTGGAAGATGAAAACAGGAACTATTCTTGCCCCGGTAATGAGCTTCAGAATGTTTCCTCTAATCCTTTTGCATGAGTCTTTCTCTAGCCTTGAGTAGTTTCCTCTCATGCATGTGCTGATTAGTACCACTCAAATGATGATGTGATGGGACCCTAAGATTTCCAGAGCTCTTTCTCTATGAAGGTCTCTCCTCTCCGCTACTCTGCCCTGTGCACTCTAGCCACTTTTCCTCCTAGACTTCCATCTATGTCTTATAAACTTAGAAAATCATCTAGGATCCACTAAGATTTTCTTCCCTATATCATCATGGCCTGGAAACTCTCTTCAGACAATAAGCTGGAGTGATCATAGGCTCACCTCATCTTCCATATTTCACAAATACCACCCTTTGCTACCTTATATCTCATAGCTTAAAAGCCATTGTTTTATATATTTTGTTCAGTTTTACAGTTGTTTTGGGTTAGAGGGTAAACCCTGTCCCTCTCACTCCATCCCGATTAGAAGTAGTCCTGAAAATACCTTTACCACAGCACTTCTTACAGCTCTGTTTATGTAAATGACTCTCACTAGACCATACCTTCCTTGAGACCAGAAACACAGTTTGCTCACAACTAGACATACAAAAGTCATTCAACTAATATTGATCAAACTGAGTTACTATGGTGGAGTGTCTCAATAATTTTCCCTATAATAACAGCACAAGAGCAACAACTCCCTCTGGTCTAATATAGGGTCTCGATTTCTGGGTTCTGATCCCACTTCCACCACTAAAAAGCCTATATCATTTTGGACAAAGTACATAATCTCAGTATGTCTCAGTCATGAAATGGAGATAAGTGCACTTGCTAAGTTGACAAGATAGCTGGGATAAAATTTTTGAGGAATAAATATCAGCCAAACAAAAAGGTTATCAAAGCAGTAACAAGAATCTACCAAGGAACCTAAGATATGACTGTACCTGAAAATACGTTTTTGAAGTTACTATGATTTAATATTTATAAACATTATATTATAAACATTACAAACATTACAGAATCCTTATTATATTTACAAACGTTATGTAAAATGCTAGAACTAGAAAAAATTCTTTCACATTTTACAGGTAGGAAAACTGAGATCCAGAGAAGTTAAGTGATCTGTGCAAGGTCACACAGACAGTCAATGGCAGAACTGGGAGCTCTTCCTATGACGACACAATGCCTTTCAGGTCAAACCATAGTTTTCTTATTGTTTTCACTGAAGATTGTTTTTCACTTATTCTTTGATTTCACAATCTCAGTGTAGTGCATTTCCATGGATGGAGTAGATTATAATGTCATAAATATTTTTTAAATTGTGAAATCCAAAGGTTACTTGCATAACTGTCATGATAGGCAGTAGGAGGATGATTTACAGATTCAGGGGGAAAAAATTCAGCCACAAACGATTCTTCTGGCAGTTAATAGTATTCATTTTATGCCACACACTGGAGTTTGAAACTGGAACACTCTTAGAGGAAGAAAACCCAAGACAAACATGTGACTGCACATTTCACTGTTTACTCAGTGCTCGTTGGGATTAAAATACCACTAGATCATAGGGCAGATGCCTGACCAATCAAGACCAAGGGTTGGCAGATGGAATTAATCCAGCTCAGGAACTGAAGGGAAAAGTCCAGAGAGGATGGATGGATGGATGCTGGGTGAAATCTATTGAGCTCCCCCTATTGGACAGGCCCAGAAGACAGAGGCCACAAAAAAAGGAAAAATCAGAAAACAACGTCCTCCAAAACACAATGCAGCACAAGTCCAAAGGGACTCCTTAGAGCTGAGGTTAAGAAACAAATGAGAATGCAGGAAGCCTGAAAGTATCACACACTCACATTTTCTTTGAGTTGTGCCAAAGATGCACACGATAAAAGATCCTTGTATTATATTTTCCTAGAGGACTTCAGCAATGACAGGGTATCATTAGAAAAAGCTCTCTGGCTCTGTATTGATGGTAGAATGCACAATTACTCCCTGGCTCCTGAAAATTTTTAAAATTATAATGATATAACAAAAGGGCTCCTGTTAGAGAAGCCCAATAAAGGGTTTGCACATTGCAGACTTTGAGAATGTCCTGCTTCTTAGATGTTCAGTGCACAACCTCGCAACTGCATATGGTGGTCCTGCTCCAATATTCTGAGATAAGACACATAGACCTAATAACTATTTGGCATTCTACATAATTTACTAGGGATCCAGTGATAATATAAGTCTTAACTATCTAGTTCAAGCATCTAAATAAAAACCTTCCCTTGGCCAGGATTTGAGTTTCTGATATCTAGTCTGCAACACTGAAAAGAATAAGAGACCAGCTAAGTAGAAAAGCATCTTTATAGAAGCAGGTAAAACTTGTACATTTAAAGGTAGAGGAGAAAAAAGACACATTTGAATACAGATGAATGTATTTGTGTTTAGGCCATGATGGGTTAGATTACACTGCAGTTATTTAAAAATCCCAAAACCTCAGTGGCATACAACTACAAAGGTTTAACTTTTTTTCACGCCATACATCCAGAGCACATCAACTGGGACTCTCACAAGATCCAAGCTCATGGAGCAGCCACTATCTAGAACTTTGCTAGCCAATGTGACAAAAGAAAACAAGAACACTAAGTTCTCACAGTGTCTGCAAAGAAGTGATACACACTGGCTTTAGTTAACATTTATTGGCCAAAGCAAGTCATGTGACTGTATTGGCCAGTGGCTAAGAGGTAGAATTCTTCCCACAAGGAAGAGAATTGGCAATTGGTAGACAAATAGTGTTCCACAACATAGAAAGAAAAGGTGTCAGAGAAGTCACGGAAGAAGGTGGCCTCATATCTGGGGACAAGACAATTTATATTATGTTGTTAGTTATTTATCCATTCATTTATTTAATTACACTATTACTCTTTGCCAGGCATTGCGTAGTGTCACTTCAGAGGCTATGCTGTTACTCACTGTGCTATGGGGCCTGCTCAAGTAGCCATCTTCCTATCTATCAGAAGGGTGTAGTAAAAAAATAAATAAAATAAAAACTGGGGAAGCCAGAAGGAAATGGAATCTGGAGGAAAGCCAACATGAGAAGAGAGTAGTGTTTCACCCAGGAGAGGCAAATGGGACTAGCCACAAAATTCTGAACAAATAAACAGGTTAGGGATCAGGAAGTGTCAATGAATCTTGCCAAACAAGACAAGAGAGAATCCGGAAGGGAATAACAGAGGTTTGAGGAAGTAGAACCCAGGGAACTACGAAGAGTACATCACTGAGAAACATCTGAGGAGAAGGAAGGATAACAGAGAAGACTGTAAATCCAAATTAAGGCCTGTCCCCAGACACCAGCCATTAATCACCCTCAGGTTGGAGTCTATGAACGCTAACCTCTGGGCCAGAATATGTTCCTTCATGCTCACCAACAGACCAGTGCACTTCCTGGCAAGTCCAAGGCCACTCGATGGCCCAGCTGCCCCCCTGGGACAGCCACCATCTTTCTCTCCCTTTTCTATCTTGAATGGCAATTAGGAGAAGGTTAACTGAGTGTCTTTCTCCCAGGAATCCTCTTCCACTTTTCAAAATCATAGTGTTAGCAAAAGAAAATCCCAACCTAGGCTAACAGGTAGAAGCATGGCGCAGCCCTGGGAGCTGCTGTTGGAAGTGGGGAGATTGGGCGAATCTTCCCAGCGGGAGGTTAATACTCATCATTCGAAGTTGCAGCTGAGGCCCATTTGAGTGACAGGCAGCGGGGAGCTGAAAGAGCCACTCGGATCCCAGAACTGCTGGCATGCAGGCTTGAAAGAGATTTATTTCAGGATAATTAGCTGGGAGTATTAAAGGTGGCCAGGAAGATCCGCAATTACTGTTTAGCAAACAGAAAGGAGACACACATGCAAAAAAAGCCCAAAATGAAATTAAAAGATCCAAATTTTTCTCCACTTGTAAGGTGTTGAATAATTTTTTTTTAAAAAAAGCTCAAAGCAACTTTATTGTATTCAGACACATGCAAAAAGTGTTGGAAGAGGAAGGAAGGGAAGAAAAGGAAGGAAACAATGGAGTATTGGGTGATAGGCTGATGGCAAAAATTACTCTCTCCCAGGCTGGGTATTCAGTATGCAGAATATTATGACAAATTATGCTTACATCAAAAGGGAACTTTCATACCTCTTTTCTTTGTTGCTTCCTTTTATTGACACAAAAAGACCTGCAGCTACACTAGCGTTCCTTCAGCTTAAAGAAAAATAATCAGATCAACTCAAATCATACGAAAGTACAACGACCTGAAGCAAGAAGTTTCACATTTCCCAGATACCAGGAAAGAAGAAATGAAAGAGAAAGAAAGGGAGAAAAACAAAGAAGGAGAGAGGAGGCCTTGCTCCTCCATCCTCCGTGCCCTAGAAGAAATGAGCATCTTCATCTGGGGCAAGAGGCACTGGCAGCCCTGTCACCTTTTAGAGTCAGAGGGCTGAGGGATTGCAGCTGCCCCTTTCCCACCCTGGCCAGAGAGGAGTTTGTCCAGAGAGGAAGATAGGACTTTTTTAACCTCATCCTACCATGATGAGACCAGTAATGGGATTTTTCTAAATAGCCCTATCAGTAAGAGCCTTGTTCTGGATTTAGGACAGCCAAAACGAGTGGCAGCTTCCTCTGCATGTCTCATTACCAGCCAGAGCCAAGGAGGTGGGCAGAGCAGGACCCCTTCACATGGTTTCCCTCCTGGAGCACTTCCAGGAAGGGCCCAAAACATTGCCGTCCTCTCTCACACTTCACTCACTAGAGATACACTCATCCCTCGGCTTTTAAATAAATGGTCACTCTCAGGTGTTTCCCCATAAAAGAGGCCTTGGAGAACAGACCTTTGAGTTTTTTATGAGCTAAGGTCTTAGCGCAGAGTCTTTCCAAAGCCTTCACGAATATATGTCAGCCTCTGGTGGGGGGGTCTGAGGGACGGGCACCAGGAGAGAGGGGTGGGTGAGCATGAAGCAGGGAGGTGAGGTGGCTTGCCAGGTCCCACCTCTAGTCTGGTCAAGCATGAATGCCACACCGACCACTCGGTAAGGCTGGAAGGGCTACAGAGAAAGACCAAGTCCCTGGCCATATGTGTTTACAACTTGCTGAAAGATCTGTAAAATTTTCAAACACATAAAGCAATAGTTTATATTATTTATGGAACTATATGTATATAGTAAAAGTACAAAAGTATGCACAGCAATGACACATATAAACTTGTCAGAGAACTGGAGCCTGGGACTTCAGCTCTGTCAAGTCTTTGTTCTTTAAAAAAGGTAATGACTCCAAAGGGAAATAAGAAAAGGTAAACAGCTTGAGAATAACTAGAAAAGAAAGCCTTCTATGCCCCACATTTATGTGTCCCAAGGAAGTGTCAAGGAAGGTGTGGTTTTAATCAGGGAAAGTTCTGTTCCCATACACAAAAATCCTCCATGTCTTATGACTCCCCAAATTACGTTGTCAGTCCTGATTTCTCACCCCTCCATGTCCTGTGGCTCCAGAGAGAAGTCTCTTGTTCTTTAGGTCTTACTTTCTTCGTAAATCACAGGCTCTGATAGAGACAATGTTTTCTTCTGTCTGCTCAAGGGCCCCCACTGAGCCTATCACAGAGCTAGGCTTTGATAGGCATGCAAGAGCAGAACAGAATTCTGGGAGGAGATAAGGTTCCATTTTTCAGGCAACCTGGAATATTTACCCAACATTAAAAGATGTTCACTAGAGTACTGTTTACAATAGGGAAATAAAACAACCTAAATACTTAACAATAGGAAATAGTTTATGTGAATTAAGGCACATCAGTAATATGGAATATTTTACAGAATATTTAAAAGAATGAGATAAAGTTGTGAAAAACTATCTAAGATAAAGTAAATGAAAACTATAAGTCCTACTTTAACACTCAAAAAAATGATAATACTTTGAATACTCAAAACTATGCATATAATATATATATATATATATATATATATATATATATATATATATATATATATATATCTTTTATGTAAATGGTATCAGAGCAGGAGGGTTATATGATATCAGTCATTATTTTGACTGTATCTCCCCACCTCCCATCTGTATTGAACCAAGGTTCCAGGGTCATGCAAAACAAAATTTTCCATGTGGCACCTCCAGCCATTTGTCTACTCTAGTCATTACATTATCCAAAGGACACAGGAATCATTATACATATCATCTTCGTGAACGGGAGTCTTTGTAGAAGAGCCTAGTGACTATAGTGCCTCCTTGGACACACGAGACAACTTATGTTCCCTGTCTTTGCGTAAGGAAAAGGTAAAGGTATGGACAAGGTCCCATCCCGAGAATCTGTTCCTGGTCTTGGAGCATCTTCCTACCTGCCCATCTCAGAGCCTCTGCCACTTTTCTCATTCTACTATAACTCTACCCCCAAGTAATAATTCCATCAAGTTGCTGGAACTTTCAGAAAGAAAGGTTGGGGGCAGACAATTTCTGCTTTGACTTTACAATACAAAGCTGACTGCCTTCTTGAAATGAGAAAGGATAATAGAATAAGAGTAGAACACAAATTAAAATCTCAATAAATTATCCTCCTATGGATGAATTGATGAAAGGATAAGACAGGATAGGGCATTCGGCAGAGAAACAGAGCCAATAGGAGACAGATACAGATAGGTGATGATTAGATTAGATAGACAGATGATGGTGATGATAGATGACAGATAGATAGATAGATAGATAGATAGGTAGATATATAGATAGATAGACAGACATATATACAGAGTGACTAATTGATTTTAAGTAATTGGCTCATGCAATTGTGAACACTTGGTAATTTTCAGGGTAGGCCACCAGTCTGGAGACTCAGAGAAGAACTTCAGTTAAATCTAAAGAAAATTTTCTGACAGATTTCTTCTTCCAGAGAGGTCAGCCTTTGTTTTATTAAGGCCTTTAACTGATTGCATAAGGCCCACCCACATTATTGAGGGTAATTTGCTTTACTGAAAGTACACCAATTTAAATGTTAGTCTCATCCAAACAAATACCTTCACAGAACTTTCACAATATATCTCACCAAATATCAGTGCACCATGGCCCAGTCAAACAGACACACAAAATTAGCCATCATAAAGAAGAAGATAGGGGAAGCCAGGATGGCTCAGTGGGTTGAGTGCTCACTTTGCAGCGCTGGGGACCGAGGATCGAGTCCCGGCCCCGGCCCGTGCGGGAACCATATGCTGAACTGGGAGCTCCCCCAGCTCAGTTCTCTCTCTGTCTCTGTCTCTGTATCTCTCTCTCTCTCTCTCTCTCTCTCTCTCTCTCTCTCTGTCAAAAATAAATAAATAAATAAATAAATATATTTAAAAGAAGAAGATAGACAGATACACACATATATACATACACACACACACACACATACACACACACACACACACGTAGCATGTGAAAGAAATAGAGATGAGATACAGATACAGATACAAATAGAGATATAGATACAGATACAAATAGAGATATAGATACAGATAATAGAGGTATATGTGTCTGTTAGGATACACTCCTAAAGTGGTCACTTTAGGGAGAAATAAAAATATATTTCTTAATTATTTAAATTTTTCACAATGAAAATATATTACTATTTTTGTCTTCACTTTTTTTTTAAGAAAAAATATTCTCAGCAGGTTAAGCACTCGTCTTGCAGCCCCGGGGTCCAAGGATCGAATCCCAGCCCTGGCCCATGCCAACCCATATGCTGAACTGGGGGCAAACTGGTGTGTGACCCCAGTTCAGTTCTCAGCCAGGACAAGCCTCCTGTGTGAGAGGCCCCCAGTTCAGCTCCCACCCCGGGTGTGCTTCCCATGCAGGAGGCCCCTGGTTTGCATTGGCGCACCTCCCATACAAGAGGTCTCCTGCCCAGCTCAACCCTGGGCAGTCCCAACCCCACTTGTGGAAGGAAACTATGTAGAAAACTAATGATGTGCAACTATGGAGACTGCTCTGGACCCTCCCCTTTCTGTCTCTGTCAAAAACAATAAAAATAAATCTTAAAAGAAAATGATTCTGGAAGGAAAGAAAGAGAAAAGGACGCTATTTGTGCCTTCAAACTGCTGGCAAAGGTACGCTGCTGCTCTCTACCGCTCCTTTGGAGAAAGGGGTTAGCGTCACTGTCACCTATCAGTTGCCAGGTATGGCATGAGGTGCTGGGCATGGAGAAGTGAACACAACAGAGCAAGGCCTAAATTTATGGAACTTACTTTCATATTGTTTCACTCTAAAACAACTCTGTGAGGTAGGTATTAATGCCCTATTTTCTTCAGATAAGAAAAAAACCTGGGCTTAATGTTCCATGTTAAGAAAATGTTCCTAGGTCACACATGTTACAGAATCTGAGTTCATCAATCCTCAAATCTCGTGTTCCTCTTGGGACGAACACCAAACTCCCTTTGCAAAGGGATTCTGTGTCTCTCAGAAATCAGCACAACAAGCGTGTTGCACTTTTTTCAAAGAGATTTCCATTTCCCTCCAGCAGCCCAGATAAACTTTCCATTGCCGGCAGACCCTGGCCGTGACTGGCAACGGCTCTGTCAGAGGCTGCCAAATGCAAAGTTCGAAGGACAGATGCAGCCAGAAAGCTTCAGAGCTTTCTACCCAGCTTCCAGATTTATTATTTCTTATTATTTCTCAAGAGCGTCCACTGCTCCTTTAAAAACAAGGGGTCTATTTTGTGAGCAGCTCGATGGTCTATTTTAGACTCATGGGCTGTGTTTGTTTATGTTCAATCCCAGGCCTTGCCCTTTGCAATAAACCGTCACTGGCATGGTGCAGAAAGCCAGTAGAGACTGCCATATCACTGCTTACAGCTTTCTCACTTGAAGAAAGGGGGTGGAAATCGAATATTTGCCATTGTCCCAATTCTGAGAAGGCCCTAGAGAAGAAGGATGGTGCTGAGCCAAGAAGTCGAAGAATTCCTGAGGCAGCCCTGAGTAGTATGTCGGCGCTAAAATGGAACAGAGTAAATTCTCATACAAGGGCTGTCCAGAAAAAATGCAGCCATAAATGCCTCTGATTTCATACAGGATGGCTGGAGACTATCCAGAAAGCCTTCGTACGTCAAGGAAAAGACTAAACATGTTCAGAATTCCACAAATAGTTCTTACTGAGCACCAACTATGGTGTGTACTCTGCACTCTCCTAGACACCTGAATATAACAAAGAACAAAACAAAGAGGCTGCCCTCTGGGAACTTGCATTCTAGTGAGGGGAAACGAACAGTAAACAATAATTAATACTAATAATACATCATACTAATAATATGTTAAGAACTAATAATACATTAGAGAACCAGCAGGTGCTTCACACAGAAACTCGAGACAGTTCCTAAAGAGAAGCCCAGGCCCTAATGTGACATTGTGCAATCACTCAGAAGTTGTGACATGTGAACTCTGAACACTGTTGGTGTGATTTCATCACTTCCTCAGTTTTCCTCATCACCTTGGCCCAAATCTCTGCTCACCAAGACCAGGCCCCAGCGTGACCAGGAGAGAGGCCAGGCTGGTTCTTGAAGCCCTGCAGCCCCCTCGCCGCCTCTCTCCCACCTCAGAGCTGCGAACGCCACACTGACACCCAGCCAACCCTCACTCTTCTGCTCCAGGACACTCAGGCCAGGGAGAGTGTTTACGAACTGACGTGTTTACAACGAAATGGGCTCTGATTTTTAGATGTGAAGCCCCCTCTCTTGGAAAGGTAATGCTAAACCCAAAAGCCACCCCCGATGGAAGAATTTTATGCTTCATGAAACCTGAATCAGCAAGCTATTTTTAGGCTAAGAGGCCTTCTGGGCTCTCTCCTAGGCTCTTATAAATCTCCATTGCGGCCCCCAGGTCTGCCCCTTGCAACCTTCACTTGCCACATTTCAGAAGCGAGTCATGTTTTCCAAGGAATCAGCAATCACTCTATAAACTGGAATGGGGGACAGGGAGAGAAGGCAACAGAAACATACAGAAAAACCTCACATTTAAGCAAAACATGGAAGGAGGACTTTGAATCCCTTTGGGAGAAGAGGGCCATTGTGGATCTGAATCCATGGTCCACGTAAAAGGACTCGTGATACAGTCATGTTTTTGACAAGACCTGTGATTGATGAGCCCGTTCGTTAATGAATGGACCTTGGCACGTTGCTTTGGTTCTCGAGAAAGCATATGATTACAGCATGCATGGTGGCAAGTGCTATAATTAACGGTGCAAAACAGGGTTCATTCCACACCCATTTTCAGTGCTTGAAACTTTCTGAAACAGTGTCTTTTTCAAAGACACCATCTGCAGGTGATAAGCCTCAGGAGGCATTCCTGCACCCAGGATGTGCAAACAAAATTTAAAACAGTAGGGCTGGGACTGGAGAAGTGGAGCTTCCAAATCTTCATAATGAAAAAGAACAAAAGGGGGCCTCCTTTGTCCAGTAAGAAGTGAAAGAAGGATGGCCACAGCTCTCAGAACTGGACCCCACATAGCTGGTAGATCTCAAGCATTAGGACAGAATGCTGGTTTACATTCAGAAGGCAGGGCTTGGAAATTACTCTATCACAGCTCTGAAAGATCACAGCTCATAGCAGATCACTGCAAGATTGGGTTCGTCCCGTGATACCGGGTTCACAGTGGTTTCTACCGAGCCATTAAAATTAATAAAGTGACTCTATTTGTAACAAAGAAAAAACACTATCACGAACGAAGAGCAACCTACCTCACCAACAGCACCCAGTAAATCGCCTGGGTGCACCTGACATCTCTGACTTCGAGTAGGTAGAAGAAATGGTCCTGATTTCTCCAGGTGGGGAAAGGAAGGTAATGAGGCACCGAGAGGTGAGGTGAGCTGCCCAGAGAGAAGGAGCAGGTCAGCAGCCACATCGGACCCAAACTAGCACTCCTGATTCCTTATTCAGTGCTCATTCTCCTCCAACTGCACGGTCTCAGAAATGTCAAACCCATTATGCAACAATACCGGGAGTCTGTGTTGAGGCAGAAAAGACTTAGTTTCCAGTTAATAAAATTATCAGTACATGCACAGCACAAAAATGTTCTCCTCCGTTGAGTGCACACCTCAGCGGAGGCCCTGCGAGCCCAGGTACCCCCCAAGCAGTGTACCCCTTTAAACATTGGTTAATAGTGAAGCCTTGAGACACCCGGCCTCTTTCCCCACCCTTTTCAGGACACATGATTAATTGCCAGCTTGAAGGGACCTCCATATTCACAGAGGTCCACTTCTGGGTGCAGGATGCAGGGCACTGACTCTGGAAGCACCTACCTGACTACATCATTTTTGCCCTTTTCTTGATCCTAAAAATATAAAAGGGTGAGGAATGTGAAATAGAAAAAGAATCTCTCATTTTGCAGCTGCAAATCTGCACACAGACGATAAAAGACTGCAAATTTTGAGCGAGGCTAGGCATGCCTCTTTCCTAACATCCTTGCCTTTTGGCCCTCCTCAAGAATGCAATCGAAAGGACACTTGGATGTGGCCCGTGTGTGTGCAAATTGCATACACGCATGGACACATATCCCGCAAATTATTCTCATTCATTTAAGGAGACATTTGAAACACTGAACTAGAAGAAGAAAATTCCTCTGCCTGGAAGGACACATTAGGAGATCTTTGGTTAGCACCTGTCTTGAGCCCATCTGCAGAAGTACCTTTAAAGATCTCCAAAGAGAGGTGTACTAGAACTTTCTTCAATCACCTCTTTAAAAGTTTAAGCACTTCATCTAGAAAGTCCTTCCTTAAGAACTCACATATTTTAAGCCATGGCTTAAACCAACTCTCTCTGTCCAAATGAATAAGCCATCCATTTCTTTTGGCAAATTGCAATTGCTCTCGTTAGTATGGGTAGCAACCAAAGACTGCTAAGTAATTAGAGGACAGCAGGCAGATATATGTGAAAACAAATAAAAATCATGGATAAGGATTTTTTCTTACAATCTGTTGATACCAACAGTTTAAATTACCAGACTTTTGAGGATACTGTGATTATTTCTGCCTGAAATGACTAGTTAAAACTAAAACAAGAAGTTTAATCGCGGCTGCAGAGTTTGGGGCATTCTATTCCAGCACGAATTAGAATTTCTGGTGTATAATTGGGTCAAACTGAAGATCCCACAATTGAAGGTAAAATTAACACTTTGCCAAGGCCACTAAAATGTCCAGTGTCCCACCAACCTCATGTCCTGATTATAGAGATCAAGACAACTGGGCTTTTGATTCTAGCATAACCACTAATTTGCTGGGCAATCCTGGGAAAGTCACTCACTCTGAACTTAGGTTGTTTTTGTTTTTGTTTTTCACCTGTGAAGTAAAGGCAGCAGAACAGATGATCTAAAGAGGACTAAGATGTCTAAGATTCTTCCTAATAAGGTTATGATGATAGTGAATTGAGATAAATCATGTGAACTGCTTAGCTCAAAGCTTGACACACAGTAAACACTCAGTAAATAGTCGCTATAATTATCAGTTATCTGGGCTCACAAGCTGGAAATAGAACTTTTAATCCCATTCTATTGCCCTGTTATGATGTCACCCTTGAGCCCCAAAACCAAGCCACAGGTAAACTCACCCTACTTACCGAAAACTGTCGCCACAGTCATAGAGTCTGTGAAACTTTAGCATCCTGCAGATGGCATAAAGACAGGCACAAAGTGAGCCCCTGCAGTCACTAACCCAGGCAGCTCTGTCTGGGCTGGGCAGCGCTACCCATTTTACATTTTATTTATTATTTTTTTAATATATTATTTATTTATTTATTTATTTATTTATTGACAGAGAGAGAGAGAGACAGAGAGACAGAGAGACAGAGAGAGAACTGAACTGGGGGAGCTCCCAATTCAGCATATGGTTCCGCACAGGCCGGGGGGATTCGATCCTCGGTCCTCGGGGCATCAAAGCGAGCGCTTTACCCACTGAGCCATCCCGGCTTCCCTCCATTTTACATTTTAATTGCTTGATTGCTAAGTTTCCATGTATTGAAGACCTACCCTGGATCCTGCCTAAATACTGCCTTATGTCATTTCTGTCACTTACTCTATCTCCTCACAACTTCCTTCTCCTGTACATCCAGGAAGACTGTATGTCGCAGCCTCCCCTGAAGTTGGATTGAGGCCAGTAGAAGGCTGGTGGTAGTGATATGCTGACTTTCAGATCCAGTCCTTCAAGGCATCCATGAGATTATTCCATGCCTCTTTTGCCCTCTGTACCTGTGGAGGCCACGTGTAGAGATGACAAAGTGATCAGATGAAAGCCGCCTGGGCTGTAGTCCCCATCTCAGTTCTCGCCCAGGGCAAACTTTCTATCCAGGAGGCCCCTGGTTCAGCCCCCAGATCATAGAGACATGCCTCCCATGCAGGAGACCCCCCAGCCCACCTGTGTGGAATGAAACTATGTCAAAAACAGGAAAACTAATGATGTACAGCTATAGAGACTGCTCTGGGCCCTCCCCCTTCTCTCTCTATCTCTCTCTGTCTTTCTCTCTGTCAAAAACAATAAAATAAAGCTTTTTTAGAAAGAAAAGAAAAATAGAATAGAACAGAAAATACCAGCATATAAGTAAAAACTGTTTCATGAAATGTTTCAGTTTCCTAAGTGCACGTAAGTATTAGTGTGTGCCGGGTCATGATATAATGTGCATTTCTTACTGTAGTTCATGGTCAAAAAATGGAAAGCTTACAGCAATCTCATGGAGTAGGTACTATCCCCATTCCATAGCTAAGGGCACTATTCAGAGGGTCTAAGTGCTTTTTGCAAAGTCACACAGCTCCTAAATGGTGACATCCGGCATTTGGGCCAGGGTCAGTGTGTCTCTGAGCCCCGCTGTGTGTGGGTCTCCAGCACAGCTTGTGCAGCCAGCAGCTACTGGCCCGGCCATACCAGCCAGCCTCCTGGGCCCCTGAACATGGAGCCTTCAACCTTACCTGGCCCCTCATACATTTTTAGGAGCCATGTGTGAGCCTTTCAATGGCTTCTATTTGTAGAGATTTTAAACAGATGTATGTTTAAAAAAAAAAAAAATCACACAAATTTCTCAGCCTATCTGTAAAATAGGTCAGTTTGCTTTTTATTTCTCCCAAGTGGTATCCCAAATACCATAGAAGAAAAACCCAGAGAGAAAGGTTAGCTGATGCCAGGCCAACGAGGGCAAAAGGGGCTCTGATATTTGTAAATCATAAGCATCAGACGGGGAGAAAAGAAGAAACAGAACCTATTCTTATAAGTCTGGATGAGGTAAAACAGAAAAACAAACTCTAACAAGACCTAGCTATCCCACTTATTCTTATTGACTTCTTAATGCATCTGTGGACAGTTCAAAGCTAAAATGTGGATACTACATCTCTTGAAAATCAGTTTTAAATATTCCTAGAAGTTTTGCCCCTTAATATCAAACTGCATGGTTATTGTTTGGGCTCCTAAGATTATCAGGCCTTGATTCTTTAGAGAACATGTACATTTTGCTGTCCAATTCAGAAGCCAGAAGCACCATTCTTGGTCTGATTCTGCCTCTGAGGACACACAGGCAGGGTGCCACAGCCACCTCATTGGAGAAGTGTGGAGACTGCTTCTACAGGTGTGCAGACAACCTAAGTGCTTAAGAAGACCAACAACTTCAGCTTGTACTTGGAATGGACAGAGAGCACAGTGCAGCCAAGTTCATTTCCAACCTGTTAGAGCCAGAATGCAAAAGGAGCTCTGGGAGGGCATTCAAGTCTTAGCTGCAACTTCCCAGGGAGGGAGGTCCTCACTCAGTAGGTGGTAGAGTGCTTCTTGCCTCCCAAGCAACCAAGCCTAATGTCTGAAAGTGGCGGGCAACAAAATGAACAGGGTTCTAAGAGCCATTTCTCACCCACTTTCACTGTGGTCTATTCTGTTCCACCACAGCCTCACAGAATAGCTGCCAGAGACAGGCCTTTTTGCTTCCCTGAGGGTCCCCCTGAAGAGCCAAAGTCATAAAAGTTTAGCAAGACAGACTTTATAACCCCCACACCCGGCCCAGGCAGCTCCACCCTCAAACCCACATAACAGGCGTACAAGGACTCACGAGGACTCCCAGCCCCTTTCCGGCCGCCAGAGTGCCGCTTGAGGCAGCATCTTTCACGCTGAATATTTCCAGCTCAAATAGTCCATCAGAAACGTTTGGGCCCCGTCTGAGCTCACACATTCTGGCATGATCTTGCCCACATTCCTCTCCATCTACCCCTAAGAAATAACAGTTTGATGTTCCCTGTTTTCTTCTCTGTCTCTTCGGGAAGGGAAGATGTTACTCACTAACCTAACGAGTGTATTTAAAAATTGCAGCTGACTGCTATAGTAAGTTCATGTCATGTTTTTTTTATGATAGATAATATTTCAGAAACAGAGTCCTGAATGAAACCAAAAAAAAAAAACAAAAAGAACTCTTCTTAGAATAACGTTTTCTGTTCAGAAACTCAGCTGCCTGGCTTTCAGCTGTTACTTCTATGGAGAAAACATGCTCTGAATTCCGTCAGACAGGCGACAAAGCCAGCTAGGGACTGACTGGTGCACAGAAGGACTTTGTGTGTAACTTACACCTAATGTGGGAAACTCCAGTCATGGTACTGCACCTTTAAATCTCATTAAGCCCCTTCTGGGTATCAAAGGTGGGCCAGTCATGCCATTTCCTGAGTCCTGTCAAGTACAGGTTACAGGAAATTGACAAAAGAGCTTCCATTAGTCTAGCCAAAATTCACATGGCCCTATTATTAAGATGCTGCCTAGTTTGATCACCCTCTTAATCTATCAAAACTGCAAAAGGATAATCTTTTAAAAGCTTCCCCCTTTCCCACCCTTCCAACCCCCAAGTCCTTTTCTTCATTGCTTAAATCAAGGTAAGCTGATTTTGTGCAAAGTGTAGAAGAGAGACATACTGGTAGTTGGTAGCTAACAAAAAAATAAACACGAGACTTTTCTACCTGGAAACTATTCCCTTTGATTCAAGAATGAATGTCACCACTTTGTAAACAAAGATGATGATTAAAAAATGCTGTGTTCCTTTTTTTTTAGCCCAGAATCTTCTCACAGTACCTGGCATTCTCAAAAAAAAAAAACCCATTAGGCACACCAGAAGAATACTCAAAGGGATTACATGCTCCTGGCTGGTTTTGTTTTATAAGCCAGGGGCCATTGAAAGAAAAGAGAGCCTCGCACCCAGGTGTCCCTGCTTGGCAAAATAATGGACGCAGATTGATGTGATCTGGAGGTACAGGACATTAACACCCTTAGACCTCCTGCAGGCACACTGCCAGGCCAGCTCCAGAGAGGCCTTGAAGAGCAGACCAAGACGCACTTGCACCCGCACTCATGTCTCGACAAGGGCTTTTGTTCTGGGACCAAGCTGAAGGCAGGGGCTCCACCCCCTCATGCAGAACGAGTGAGGAGCTGAATGGGCGTGCATGATGGACGTCTGGCATCATTGATTTAGGACAGCCAGCTGACAGTACACTGCACCTTCTTTTATTTATTTCTACAAGGTACATCTTTCTCTAAACTGAATCGTCTTTGACTTAGAAGCCAGGGTGTCTTTCCCCACCCCAACCCACCCCACAAAGAAACGGAATCCCATCTAGACCCATCTGCTCCAAGGCAGCCTGGTGGTTGTTACCCACTGAGGCGAGCTTCTGTGCTGCCCAAGGGAAGACAAGGCTCGCGCTGTGAACACAACGTTTGATCATCCCAGTTTAAACACACTACGTGTCAATCAGAGAAGTTTGAAGAACATTATCATTGCAAAATATCCCTACTTTATAGTCAGTATTGCTTGTGATAGCAGCCGGAACGGTGTCAATATGTAAGCTGCAGAGCTTAAAAATACCCATTTCACATGTGCGTCCACGAAATACACCGGGAACTGGGGAAGCCGGGATGGCTCAGTGGGTTAGGCGCTCACTTTGCAGCCCCGGGGACCGAGGATCGAATCCCAGGCCCGGTCCATGCGGACCCATATGCTGAACTGGGGAGCTCCCCCAGTTCAGTTCTCACCGAGGTGAAGACCCCGGCCTAGTTCCTGCCCTGTGCAGCCCCACTCCCACCTGTGGAATTAAACTATGTGGAAAAACCAATGATGTGCAACTATGGAGACTGCTCTGGGCCCTACCCCTTCTCTCTGTCTCTGTATCTCTCTCTCTGTCAAAAACAATAAAAATAAATCTTTAAAAAACTTTTTAAAAAAGAAATCCACCGAAAAGGACAAGTTTAGGGAATCACAACATTGTCAATGACATGTTTTGCTGCTGGGTTATCCTCCCTATGACAGCAACAGCGATGATACAACAGTAATGAAATGTCCCCCAACTGGGGGCCATTTTGTGGCCAGAACCCCATGGCCTGGAATACTGAGTCAGGACTGATTAGGCTCATTAAATGATTGACTATTACCTCCATTTTACTTTCGCCTTGTGTGGGATCTTGCAGGACTCACCCTGCGCCAGGCATGCTCCCACAGTCACCTTCAATGTGGGGGGAGATGGGTCCTTAAGAGATGATAGCAACAAAGCCCACTGACGCACCTGGACAGGATAGGTAGAACTGACTCTGCCATGCCAAATGGGGACTCTATCTGATTTGCTTTGAAGGTCTTTCACCCTCTAAGGGGGAGACTGGATATGAATTTTAAATGAGACCCCCAATACACCCTCAGCCTTCCTTTAACTTTGAAAACTGACTAGCAAACCTATGCATGCAATATCTCCCCACCCCTAAGTCAGCTTCCTTCATGCCCATCTGCCACAGGGCTCCCAGCTCTGCCAACAGGATCATCTGCCAACATTCCAGGGTCTGGAGAAAGGACTGGACAGAATGAGCTGCCTTCCTGGGGTCTGTCATGAGCCATCACAAAGAGGCAAGCTCCAGGCAAGAGACAGAGTTGTCTTTCCCTGGCTTCCTTGTACCTACAGGGTCTCGTCCACACTTGTTAGGCTGCCATCCCATACTGCCCAACATCTGGCCCCAGCCTTGCAATTCAGCCTCCCTATATAATCCTCTTATTCACAGCCCTCCACATCCTGCTGGGAATTGCTGCCACTCCATTTTGCTCCTGTCGCTTCTCCTGCTGATCAATCTAGATCCTAACAGGCCTCCCTGCCCCAAATCCACCCATTTCCTATGCTCCAACACCAGGTCTGACGCCCAGGACCTCCCATTTGACACCTGGCACATGCATTCTTCAGTAGAGTTACAGAGCATTAGAGTAGGCTGCAGGCTTACACATCACCTAATGCAGCAATGTTCAGCACTACAGTTGAGGAATCCCAACCATAGATTCAGGTTTTCCAATGCACAGACCAATGATCTTGCATGAGGGCCAGGCAATGCAGCTTCATACGCTTCTAGACAGCAAGTTCCCAAGAGGCTGCCTCTCGATGTTCTCTCCTGAGAGTCCTACGATGCCCATCCTGCAGAGTGTAGAAGAGCAGGCGGATGAAATCTCTGCTGCCAAATTGATGGAGGTTGACCTACTACTCTGAGGCTGTACGTTCTTTTTATTGTGTCCATTGTGTATCACTTTCTCCAAAGTAAATTTCCTAGCATTTAAAAGCCAGGCTGTCTTCATTGCACCTTTATCTTTCTCCCTACTTCCCTTCCCCTGAACCTGAATCCTTTGTCAAGTCAATCGATGTCTTCCTTGATTGCCAATTTTTCTCCTCAATTGTCATACCACAGGCTTTAGACCAAGGTCCCAAGTTCTGGATCATGTTCCAAGGAAAGACAGATAAAGTCAAATGCCAGGAGATGAGCTACAGAAGGAAGAAAGCAGGAGCCCTGAGCCCCTGAGTCCTGGTCCTTTCTTACCAGACTGTACCATGCCACCTGCTCTGGGGACTCCACAGTGGCCTTCATTTCCTTGCAAATCTAACATGAACTTTATCAATTTTTATCTGCTTCACTCTCAGAGTTTGAAATCACATTGTTTTCTTTTGAACAAGACAGAGAATGACCACTATAATTTGTTAGAGAGGTCATATGGGAACACACAAGGAGATATGCAGTGTGTGTTCAAGTTAGGGGTTACATCAGCTCGGGATAGACAGGCAGGCTTCATGGAGGGAAGAGGATTTAAAATGGGCTCCAAAAGACATTTGAACAGAGTGTTCTAAGAGTGGACGTGAGGAAACACAGTCATAGGCATGAGATCCAATATGGCAGGTAGCAATGAAGCCGGACTGCATATACACTACAAATACTCCTCAAAAAAAGTGCCTACGACGTCCACCAGTGACGCAGGCAAGAGGTTTCCTACCATGACTTGGGTGAGTGGAGGAAGGCGGGGGGAAGTGGGCAGGGAGAGAAAGACGAAAGTGGAAAGACCTCTGGGAGGCCAAAGCCTCCAAATGGTGCTCCTGAGGTCCTGAGCCAAAGGCAGAGGCTGCTGATGAGGATGGCGAAGGGCCCCAGGGACATTTTCCCTGCCTGTGTCCCCCTCTCCACCAGCACCCACCACAGAAGGGACAATGAAATATTAATTTTATCTGATCTGCGGCCGCCCAGGCAGGATCATGTCACATGATACTTTAATGACCACAATTCAGGCTACACAGCCTGGCTGTGAAGGAGGAACTCCTTTCCCGGCCCAAAGCCAAAAGGTGCTCGTGTTACAGGAAGGAACAGGAAGTGGGGCTCCAAAGCTGAGCAGAGGCCCCCATGAATGCTCCAGGGCCCCCTGGGAGCTGTCACTGCAGATGCAAAATAGAAAAGCACCCACGACTTTCCATGTTTTTCCTCATCACCGCTAAAGTAAGCTGTGCTTCAGCGTATGGTGTCACTCCAGAACTAATAAAATGTGAAAGTCTAATTGTATTAGCAATTTCCCATCATATTCTATTAATATGTATTATATGGGTATCCATTTTCAGTAATGTGACATGAAAGGCCGTAATGTGATTACTTTTTTAGGGAAAACAAATGCTAATGTAATTAAATGTTGACCACATAGGCTAGGAGATACAACAACCAGCAGGTATGTGAGACTTTCTTCCTCTAGAGGAAAAAAGGTGGTGGAGAATGAGAGGCATCCATCAGTATGGGCAGAAATACTTTAGCATACCATGGAAATTCAGGGTCAAAACCTGCCAACACAGGAGCTCTTCCCTGGGACAGTACCTGGCACACTGTACGTTGCCAGGGCACAGTGGGAGGAATACAATACAGAGATGAGACATGGCTGTTGACATCAAAAAAATCAGCTTCATATTCTGGAATTTTCTGGCTGGGAAACTGTGGGCAAGTTCATTTCTTTAAGCCTTGTTTTAGCATTTGAATAAATACAATAATAATAGCACCAAGTTCAGAGATTCACATTAAAATTAAATAAGATCATGCTTGCAAAGCACTTAGCACAATGTCTGCCACATAGTAAATGCTCACTAAACATTAGAAATTTTTGTTGTGGTCAACATAGATGCACGAGAGTCTAAAGCTTTTTGTCCAATGATGTGAGTTCGATGATGTGAGTTCGTGTTCAGCAGGGAGTCTTCTGGAACACGCGTTTGTTGTCCTAGAATAATTTACTTTCCTTGGAAATGCTATGTTCAAATTACAATAAAAGAAAACATGAGAAATAGGCAATAAACCTACTCACAAACCCTTCTGAATATTGTTCACTGCTGAGCAAGAAGTTAGCTGCAATTTTATTGGGAAAAAACCCCCCAAAAAACTACCTGACAAGATTGAGCACGAATTTCATATACATAAAAATGCAAAGTCAAACAGTTGTAAAGAATCCACGTTATCAAATTGACTTATACAATAGACAAAACAAACAAAAAAAACCCCTCCTGATTTTCTTCCAGCCTTATATATCATTAAATAGGCGTTATAAATAAAAAAAAAAAAAAAAAAGAATGAGTGAGATGTTAGGATCAAATTTCCAAACAGACTAAGTACCATTTTAAAGTATAAAAAGTATTGCTATTGTTGTTTTCATCGCAGTCTTTTGTCACTTCTTGCATAGTTCAGAAATAAAAACCCAAAAGCCCTTTTCTACACCCACCAGGAAACAAGGGAGGTATTTGCGTAGAGACCCAGCCAGTGCCAGGGACACAATGGCTGTGAACTGACCACCAAGTGCCTCTGACCAGGCTCCAAATCAGATGGGCAGTACAAATGCCAAGTGAGAGGAGGCAGGAAGGCCTTGGAGAGGCTCTTCCCAGCCAGGGCTCCTGGACAAGGAGAGCCAAGGACAAGACAGAGGACCAGAGGGCCTCTCATGGTTGTTTCCCAGCAGGACCAGCGCAAGACAACAGGTTCTGGCTACGGCAGGCAGTCTGAGCAATTTCTGCCCAGAGTGGCAGCAGATATATCATTTCTAAGTTCCCTTCCAACTACAAGGGTCTCTGGCTCTACACCACCCCTCTGGGAGAACCAAACGACTTAGTCTTCAACGTTGACCTCTAACAAGCAACTCAACGCTTTTCTGTCTTCCAGCAGCCCTAAAACAGAACTTTCTCTTGGATACTTGCAAACACATCTATGAAATGAGAATGGGCTTATGTGAGGTATCTGGTATCCTTCAGTTCCAGGACACACCAAAAATTTCATTTTCTACATCAGAGAATTCTATACACTTGTAGCTTTCCATAATTTATTTTTACAGTGGACTGTTCTTTTCATCAATAAAGTTTGTGTACTAAGCATTATGCTCAGCACTTTATCTAATACATCAACCCCCTGAGAGAGGTGCCACTAACACCATTTCACAGAGCAGAAAGCTGAGATTCAGAGAAATTGACTTGCCAAAGGCCAACAGCCAGTAAAACACAGAACAAGAAAACTGAATGCAATCTGATCCTAAATCCAGTATTCCCCACCTGCCTTTGTAGGGAAATGCCTTTTCCTGGCAAAGTTATGAGGAGCTCCCTGAGGGCAGGAATTGCTCTGGGTTTGATTCTTGCTTCCACCTCTCACCAACTCTGTGAACTTGACCTGTTACTTGACCTCTCTGAGCAGGGTAGCCACATAATTTATGGTCCAGACCAGGAAGCATCTGAGACTGAAAGGGAGCACTAATCAGACAGACAAGACGCTGGGACAACAGACAAACCAGGACTGTCTTAAAGAAATGGAGACGTGTATTCCCTCAGAGCCTCGCACACTCATTTCAAAATAAGGAGGTAAGATGAAACCTCAGTCACCTCCAGGACTGGAAACTTGGATTCTCTGAGTATAGTAAACAGTGTGGGGGAGGGAGGAATATACTTATCTGGACAACTAACTAGGAACACTAAGTGGTGAATATTGGGGGTCAAATGAATACACAAAAACAAAGTACCATATTTTCCGGCGTATAAGACGACCGGGCGCATAAGACGACCCCCTAATTTTACAGTTAAAACATAGGTTTAGGCCTATATTCGCTGTATAAGACTACCCCCCCACTTCCGAGGCTGTAGTCTTATACAGCGAATATAGGCCTAAACCTATGTTTTAACTGTAAAATTAGGGGGTCGTCTTATACGCCCGGTCGTCTTATATGCCGGAAAATACGGTACTACAATGAGAGAGCATTCCTTTATGCATTGTTTAAATTCTGAAAAACACTACAAAACACAGAAAAGAAAAGCCATCTCTAATCTCTCTGAATATAGTCCTCTTTGAAGTCTAGCGCATTTTCTTTCCTGATTTGGACCTCTGTTTGGACAATATAGCTGTATATTAACACATATCCTTTATTTTTAATCAAAAAGTGAGTGATCCATATTGTAACACATAGATGATGTACTGTAGAATTATACACCTTGAACCTATGTAATTTTCACTAACCAATGTCACCTTAATAAATTTAACAATAAAAAAAGTGAATGATTCACTCTGTTAGCCTGCACCGTGTTTACTGTCAGGTCAGGTTATAAAAATTTACCTAATAAGGTAAGAGCTACAAAAGACTCCATTGTGTGGATAAAACTACATCTCAATGTTTCCCCTGTTACTGGGCATTTAAGTTGCAACCAACTATAAAGAATCTCATATATATGTCCTTATACAGATGCAATACTCCTGCAATTATTTTATTCTTAGGTGCCAGATAAAAGCATGTTAAGTTCTGAGAGATCCAGCCAAATTCTCACCAGAAAGACTGGGCCAATATACCTATTCTCACCAACACTACAGGAGTATGTCCATTGACTCGCTTCCTTGCCAGCATCAAACTTTTTCCATTTTTGCAAAATCCCCTAGGTGAAAAAAAAAAATCTGTTATTGTTTAACATTTCTTTAATAATTACTGAGGCTGTGTATCTTTTCAAATGCTTATCAGTCCTTTGTATATATTTTTCCATAAATTACCTGTTTGTACTTTTGTCCATTTTTCTCAGGGTTATTTGTTTTTTGCTTTCTGCTTTCTGCTTTGAAAGACCTCTTTGTATATTAAGAATATTGGGGAAGCTGGGATGGCTCAGCAGGTTCAGCGCTCATTTGCAGCCCAGGGGTCCAAGGATCGAATCCCAGCCCCAGCCTGTGAGAACCCATATGCTAAACTGGGGTGTGCCCCCAGTTCAGTTCTTGCCAAGGTGAGCCTCCTATGTGGGAGGCCCCCTGTTCAGCTCCCACCCTGCACAGCCCCGAGCCCCACCCCTACCTGTGGAATGAAACTCTGTTGAAAACCAATGATGTGCAACTATGGAGACTGTTCTGGGCCCTCCTCCTTCTCTCTGTCTCTCTCTCTCTCTTTTTCTCTCTGTCAAAAACAATAAAAATAAATCTTAAAAAATAGAATATTAATCCTTTATATGCATATGTTTTCTCCCTGTTGCTCATTTGCCTTGTAAGTTTATGTTTTCTTTTTGTCATACAGAACATGTTTTGCTTTTATTTAGTCCTGTTTCCATTCATTTTCCTCTAATGCCTCTGGGGTTTCTATTTTTCCCTGGAAGGCATCCTACTCCCTAAGTTTGTTAGGAAATTATCCACAGTGGAGGTTCCAGAACCAGAGTCCTCAGGAGCCGTACAGAAAGAGGGCTGGACTCGAACCAGGACGTCTCTGCCCTACCGGATCGCTATGCAAGCCTGGGAGGTCACGCTCAATACTGCTTTTCTCCCTAAATGCCCCAAAGGGCAGAGAAAAGCTGGCCCCCACTGTCCGGAACCTGGGGGCCCAGCTCAGAAAGGAAAGAAAAAAACTTCTTAGAAACCCTGTTTCATCTCAATAATTCATTAGAATTTTGTTCTTTATTCCATAAGATATTAATATTTATTTTGCTATAAAACTAATATTTGGATTACTGACTAAATTAACTTCCCCTCCTTGAAATCATCTATCAGATTTATTGGGCAGCATTGGGCACCTCCAGCAGTAACTGAACCCCAGTTTGAGGCATTTGTAACACGGTTATTAAAACTAGACCGAAGCAGAGAAGAGGGACAGTGTTCACTTGACAAGTTCTACAGGTTAAGAACTTAAAGCTACTTTCACAACCTGCCACCGTGGGAATTTGGCCTGAGTGCCAAACCAGAGCGGGACAGGGTCTGGGCTTCCAGAACCTCTTTGCTGATGCCTCCTTTCCCTCCCTCCTCAAACACATCCCAGCTCCCTTTCCTTCCTTCCATTCACCCGAACCTTTCCTCACCATCCCCAAGCTCCTGGAGTTACCCCACAATTTCCCAGCATATTCTTGGAGGAGCTGCTTTACTCCTGCCTGCTTTGGAGCACCAGGTCCCAGGCCAGCAGCTGGCCCTCCCAGAGGCCTGAGCAAGCACAGCCTCCCTCTACTGAAGGGGGAAGCACAGAAGGTGGCATCTGCCACTAGCACAGGCGCCATAGCAGGACGCCGAGGGCAGATGCTGCACTGAACATGCAGGAGCAAGTCAGTGACCCTCGGTTCAGTGATGGCTACAATGGGGCCAAAAAATAAAGCCACTTCGCAGGACTCTAGGGGAAATGAAATGAGTTCATATAAAGTCCTTAAAAGAGGATGTGTCACAAGTAAGCACTCAAATATTAGCTGTTGTCCATATCATTACACCGTGTGTAAGTGCTCAGATTATCAGTGAATGGTCCCTATGCCATCACTTGCAACCATGAGAAGAAGCACTCCCTGGTCCCAGGAGTCCCAGTGCAAGGAGGGGTGGGGACTGAAGGGGGGCAGGGCAGAACATGTGAGGATAAGTAACCCACTTGCTTGTCATGTGGCACGGGTGTTCTAGGCTGTTCCAAAAGAGATCAGCCAGAGATCTGCGTCACTTGGTTTGTGTCACTTCCAACCAAAAAGATCTCGAGGAGAAGCCATCGCCTCTGAAGGCCTGATATTTAAGGTGGGTTTACCTGGCATGAGTTCGTATCCTCTCGAAGTCTGACGTTCCTTCTCCTGGTTTGGTCCTGAAGTAGGGCTCCCCCATGCTTCCTCCTCTCTCCTTCCAGTTCTGAGGCAGCACTGCAAAGTTGCTAGTGCTGTACGGTTTTCACCCCAGCTCTCCATGGGGCCTACTCCCAGCATGTCCCTACCTCTCACTAAATGACAAAAGATCAAAGCTTTCATAAAGCCACAATGAGAGGGAACAAGAGATCGGGTTATCTGGGCCATTCACTATACACATAGACAGGCATGTGTATGTTCACTCACTCGTACATGCACGCGCACACACACACACACACACACACAGAGAGAGAGAAACGTCTGCCAGATTATAAACTGAAAAGCCAAACAAGCCATAAACTCTTATGAGGGATGCGGGGGGAGGAAGCCATGCCAGAGAGATAGTAACAATGTCAAATTTCAGAGATGAGCAGGTTTTTGTGTGTGCGGGCTACAAACCAAGGGTTTGGTAGGGAAAAGCAGACAGCCCCTGAGAACTACAGCAGCTCGACTGGGTGCCACTATAATAAATCAAAATCAGTTATGTAAAGTGTAAAATTATCATTTGGAAATCACTCTCTGAATAATTCAATCATTGACTTTCACATCAAACAACCATTTCAACCACCCACACACACAGTTCGGTCTCACACTGGTCTTAAACTCTCTTTAATTATCAGCATTAACCTATCACATTACTATTTCATTCCTATTTCATCCTGGGGGAGGGGTCAGTGGTTATGATAAATCACAATGAACGAGAAGACTTTCAGTTGTCCTTCCACACGGTTCCAGAGTTCCCTTGATCTAACAGTGACAGGTCTGCCTTTGTCCCAGGAAGGGACAAGGACAGATAAGCAGCCTCCCTCTTGACAAATGCATTATGGATGCCAGTCAAGACAAAAAGGCCAAAGAACCCAGCTCTGCAGCTGTGCGTGGCTGTCTCCCATGCCTACATCCGGGCCTGAGCAGAGATGTCAGTCTGCCCCTCTCTCTGGTGGGTGAAACATTAAGGTCCATATAAACAAGTGTCACCAACAGCCTTTTCCTCATACACCCCACCAAGCAGAGAGTACTCTAAAATAACAATTTTTAAAACACACATGTCTAAAACTAATTACTTACTCTCTCAAAGAATGATCCCCAAGAATGCAGGGCCACCCAAGAATGGAAGCAAGGTATTTCATGTCCACTGTGGGTGAGGAGTCGAGCCTCCCAGTTCTGGACATCTGGGAAGTGTCCCCACCTCCACCTGCCGCTCCTTCCCCCTCACCTTCTACATCTTCTCATTTCTGTATATTTAATAGTCAAGGGGTTATCAAAGACAACCACAAGAAGATAATGATGTTTCTATACCAATATACACTGCAACATGCTATAAGAGGGAAAGAAAACAACCTGTCAACCATAGTGCACAAGCGACATCATTCCCCTTCTGTTCAATGGAATGCATTTCAACCACTGAAGATCTTGTTGCACATGTATATTAATAAGCAATGAAAAGCTGTTGTTAAGAGAAAAAAGTGAAATCAGGTGAATCATGCAAGGGCATGTGAACAGATCTGATTCTATTTTTTTAATATGTAAGAAGGAAGACAAATTATATTAGGTTATCTTCAGACTTTAATAATGGTTATATCTGTCTCGGTAGTGTTACTACAGGTGATGTTTACTTCTCATTTCTACTTTATTTCTGTGCGTATTGTCTAATTAGTCCACAAAGGAGCAGATTAATAGCGTGGTTAAGAATATGGACCTGCAGCCCGTCTTCCTGGAGTCATATCTAGTTCTGCCACTTAGGGATATGACCTCAGGTAAGCTATTTAACATTCCGGTACCTCAGTTTCTGCATACGTAAAATGGGGAAATGGTGATGCTGACCTCTCAGGATCATTGTGAGGATCAACTGGGTTCTTTGTGCAGAGTGCTTACACCAGTAGTTGGCACATAAACACTAGGCAAATGTGAGCCATGACTATCAGTCATGTATTTCTTGCATAATTTTAAGAAACCAGGGGGCCCCAAACCAGCTGTTGGATCTTAGGCACATCCACATCCCTTGGCATGAGTTTCCTCCATAGTCAAACGAGTGAACTAGATAGATAACCTCAAAGATCGGTTCCCGTTCGGTGATGGCTTAATTCACCAGGGAAGCTTCTAGTGGGCCCTGAGTGTAGCACAGAAGCTAACGGGGACACTTCAAAGCTGGCTGCAGTGAGGGCTGGTAGGAAGAGGGGGTGATGAGGCCCCTGGGATAGATCAGAGCAAGCCTGTGTGCAGGGCCTGGGGGAGGGGGAGACTGTAAGAATGCCAGCCAAGGCAAGCTGCCTCTACGATCAGCTATGTGATTAAGGGACTGGCTTTTCTTTTTCACAAAGCCAGGCTCCAGCTCACAGAACCTCTGGGACTATTTTAAAGAAAAGTTATTCCTTTGTTTTTAATTGTAATTAAGTAGGTATTTTACAAATTTTAAATGGTGCAATTTACATGTCACTTCCATGATGCGCGGGATACCCTTCACCAGAGGGAAAGAGCAGACATTTAAGAGGAGTGCTGTGTATTGTTTTGTGATTAGCAAAGTGCATTTATGAAATTACGAGTAGAATGGAGATACTGGGATATTTTAGGACTTCATTAAACATGCCAGAACTTGAACAAATTTACGTGAAGCCAAAGTTTATTCATGTTAAGAGTTCATTCATCCTTCTTCCCGTACTTTGACAAAATGTTTAAGTTACTTTCTCATTTTATTTGTCTACTGAGTTCCCTAAGTTAGGGAAATTAGTATTGTGTGTGCGGTTTGATTTAATTAGCAATTGGGGAAATCGGCCTGGCATGTTTCATGGAAGCTTGGGGAAATTGTCAATTAGCATTGTGTTAATTGGTGTCTGCCGTCCTTGCTTTCTAGTTTTTAACCCCTTTTACCTTGTTCCCTCTTTCAGTATGTAAAATCTGGCTGTTTATTATTCTTTAAATAAAGGATTAATTGCCTGAATTCCTGCTCTGCTCCGTGTCCTTTCTCTCCCCGAGCAGATGGGGAGCTGGGCAGGCCCGTGGTGGCGGCAGCCTTGTTCTTCCAGGCCCTGGTCCTCTCCGACCCAGGAGGAAGCGCAGTGCTGCACTGCCCCATGCCCAGCCGGAAGCATTCTCTCTGCTGTCACTGGAGCCCGCTGGACCCTCTCTGTTCACAGTCACCCATGATCCCACCTGGCCCTCAGGAGAGCCCCCAGCTCTGGTTTTCTGCAGTCTGTGGCTGACACACTGAGTTTGAGTGGCCCCTGTCATCTGGCCCAATCAGGCCACTCCTAGAGAGTAGGCAGGTGGGGGTGCCTCTCCAAAAGCAGCCAGGAAACCACAGGTAAGTGCCACCAGGGAGCCCAGCTCTTTTCATCTCACTGCATCCCCAAAAGGTAGGTTCACAGTAAAAAGGCTGGGATGCAACTCCACATGTGGGATGCAATATAAGCCTTTGTCCATCTTGTTCAACACTGTACTCCCAGCCTTGGTGGACGCTGTATGCCTTGAACCAGCAGAATTGGTATCAGCTGGGAGCCCAATAGAAATGCAGAATCTCAGGACCCAATGACATCTACTCAGTCAGCATCCACAGGTAACAGACTCCCTAGAGGATTGATATCACATTATCTGTGAGCAATGGCCTAGCACATTGGTTGGCCTGTGTTGAACCAGAAAATTAATGTTGTTGGCTAGAGTGCTTGCTGTACCCCAATATCTTCTTTTCCATGATCATAGAAGTTCTGACTGGGCACTTAACTATCCAGATAAAGAATACATTTCCCAGATTTCTTTGCAGCTAGCTTTTGACCATGTTCAAGTTCTAGCCAATCAAATTTAAGTGGACATGTCCAACGGTGGCTTTCAGGACACTTCCTGGAGAGAGAACTAGCCTTCTACAGACCACCACCCATTTCCACTCATCCTACTGCCTGGAACCCAGATGTGAGGGCTAAAGTTCCATCTTGTACCATGAGGATGAGGGTTATACTTTGCAGAAGGTATAGCATAAATGTGGAAAACGACTTGGCCCCTGAGGATCTGATAAAGCCGAGTCCCCAACTTACCCTGGACTGCTTCTCCCAGATTCTAAACTTTGCTTAAACCACTTGTCTTTGGGATTGGGGGGGAAGAGACGGGGGGAATCCCTGTCATTCATAGAAAAACCTACTCCTGACTAATACAAAATCCAAAGCCCAACATAACACAAAGTGCCTCCCAAAGTAAAGAACAGGTAGACTGAGGAAATCATCTAGGCTGTCTGGAACAAGGACCAATGGGCAGAAGTTCCTTGAAGAGAAGTTTCAGCTCAACAAAATGCTTGCCAATAATTCGACTATCCAGCTGTGAAATGAACTGGCTACCCCACTGAGGTAGCAAGCCTCCTGTCATTGAAAATGTTCAAACAATACTTATAGGGCCATCTTCCTGTGCTTCCAAATGTTGCAGAAGACATTTCTGCCCTGGGTAGAATATCGATCACCTTCCAACTCAAACTTCTTTTCTCCAGAGAATTGTAAGAAGGAGAAAAAAAAATCATACTCAGGGCACAATGGATTTTAAACCTTCAATGTTCCCTAGTCATTGAACCAAGTTAGGAACTTATTCCTTAGTTTCTACTTCTGCACCTTAATTGCAAGAACTCTGTGTCATTTATTTATCCGTTGCCTCTCAGTTCCACAAAGGTCCTCCTACAACTATACTCTCCTCCTGGCCACTGGGGATGACAGTCTACATACTCTCTAGCAGCTTCTGCTTAGAGTCTGCCAAAGGGAGGCGCTACTAGGAGATCAGAAGGCAGAAGAAAGAGAAAGTCTTTTTGCCTTTTGCCAGGGCACTGCCAGTTGCCAGTTGCCAGTTATTCCTGAGTCCAGCTGCCCAGGAGGTGATTCCAGCCCCTCCTCAGCAGTTCCAGCATCACAGCCATAGACAGAGACACAGGGACCAGTACAGGAGGAGTGGCAGCTCCTCAATATCTGGCTACTGCCTCTTCTTTCTTCTGCTCCTTCAGCCCTTCCTTCCTACACCTTTGTAACCAATTCTCTGCATCAAATCTCCTCTATGCAAAACATCTCAGATGGTTCCTGTTTTCCTGGCTGGACCTTGAGTGTATAACCACCAGCCCTCATGGGTATCTGTTCTCCCCTGAGGCAACCCCAGTGTGTGCCCTAGGAGGATATATATATATATATATATATATATATATATATATATATATATGTTTAGCACCTGGCATCAGCAAAAATCGCCACCAGGCTTTCCTGCCCTAGCTGATCCCAGAACTACCATCCATCACTCAAGCAAAACCAGAGGGCTGTAGAGTCTACAACTTAACACCTACCCATCATAGCTGATGAGGCTGCACTCTGAGACAGATCCATGGCTTCAATTTCTCACCAGTATTTTAGCTCCCTGGGCTACCTGTCATGTAGCTGCTCTCATTGAGAGAACATTAAGGGACCCATTTTTCAGGAGTTGGCTTATGCTAGCAGAACTCTATTAACATGTGATATTTATCAACAAGAAACTCTCAAACGTGCTCTCACACTCCAGTCCCCTAACAGATTTAACTACTAGACAGCACCCATTTATAAAAGAGCAAATGAAATTCTTCTCTTTGATAGGAGAGCAGGGAAATTATCTGCCACAGGGTTTCTTCAAGAACTCCCTGAAAGAAAAAGTTCTAGAAAGAATATCTCTGCCAGACCTACCCTCCTCCAGCCTGGATTCCAGAATAGGTTCTGGGCCAATTGGTTGGCTGGCTGTTTTGGTTGGTTGGTTGGTTGTTTCGAGGGAGGGAGGGGTGAGATTGGACAGTCAAGTTGAAGAAGCTTGCAGATTTTCTTCTTAACTCATTCCATCTCTCATTCCAGAAAATACATTATCAACAGTATAGCCATCACACCCTCAAATAAATCCATTGGATTGGGTAGATTTAAACCTCCATGAGAATAACACATTTGGGTACATTTCTTTCATTGTGCTATATGCAGAAAACCTCTGATACAAGCTTCTGTGGGACACAGCACAAGGTCTAGAGTTCAATCCTAATGTGACCCCAGGATCTAAAGATCTTCTATCTTTCTTGAAGGAGGAATAGCAATTTAGAAAGCAATGGAGCTGCTCCAGAAAGGTTTAGGGGACATTCAGTCTGCTGTGGGATGTAGCCATGAATATTTAAAATATAGTGCTTATCATTTGTAGATGTGGCTTAGAACACATTCCAATAGTTCTGAAGAAAAAGCAATGTGTATTTGCACAAGTCTCTGTGGGTGCCAGGGCCAGTCTCAGGAGGATCTGGGTCCTGATGCAGAGAGCAGGTATCTGCCTATACCTAGGTCTCCAGAATACCCAGCTGCTGTCAGGAGAGGACAGAGGGGCCTTGGTAAGAACCAAGAACACAGGAATCTCCTGGAGAGACCGGAATCCTTACCTGGTTGCCTCTGTTTCACTTCCATGCAGCTCTCTCACCCCTTGAAGGGCTAACCACCGGGCCTCTGAGGAGCTGGTGGGCAACAGGGAAGGCCACACATGGGAATTTCCAATGGGTTACATTGAAGAATAATACTAACAATCTCCTCCAGATGTCTCTCCACAAAGAATGCTTTCCTCTATTTCAGTTTATGCTTATCTCCCCTCTCCTAAAAATCCATATAGGCTGAGCATCAAATCATACATTAGACACAATTAGCTCTGGAATTCTTGGGTTGTAATCAGAATAGTTAATGAGTTTCTCTTCTCTCTCTCTCCACACACATGCATGCACACACACACACACACACATACACACACATATATAGTAGACTCCCCATTAACCAGAACTCAAGCAACCAGCATTCTCAATCAAGAAACCAGCAAAATTTTGCTTGAGAGTGCCGGTTACTTGACTTCCAGCTAACATAGTGTACTTATACTTATCCGGCATCTACCAATCCCCCTGGGTGCTGGCTCACTGACAGTCTACTATACTATATATTTATAGTGTTTCTCTCTCTCTGAACACACACATACTCACATCCCACATACAAGGTCTGACAATTAAGTTCATAAACTTGCCACCATGCACTTACATTGGCAGCACTATACAAACAACTCAGTAAGCTCTCATAACCTTGGTATATCAGTGTCTCTCAGCTATGCTTGTCTATGTGTGGCTGTGTCTTGCTGAGTGGTGTTCATTATTGTTGTTGCATGTTTTTGCGTGCCATTGCGAGGATGTCAAAACTTGAGTTTTCCAAGACCCTTTAGAGAGGCAAGATGATGTTTTGGGTGGGCCATGTTATCACTGGTAACAAAACATGGGTGTACCAATAGTGACCCTGAATCAAAGTGTCCACGTGCACAATAAAAGTCAGCCAATTCTCCATGACCAAAAAAGTTCCATCAGTCCAAAGAAAGAGTCAAAATGATATTGCAACCTTTTTGATACCAGAAGGATTGTACCAACTGGACAGTCAACCAAGTTGACTATTTGGAAATGCTGAAAAGGTTGAATGAAAAAAGTTAGATGAAAATGAGCTAACTTCTCTCCAACAACTCATGGCTCTTGCATCATGACAATGCACCAGCTCATACAGCACTGTATGTGAGGGAGTTTTTAGCAAGTAAACAAATAACTGTATTGGAACACCCTTCCTACTCACCTGATCTGGCTGCCCGTGATTTTCTTTACCCAAAGAGAAAGGGAATATTGAAAGGAAGATATTTTAATGACATTCAGGACACCAAGGATAATGGCTCTGCTTTTCCACCAGAACTATTAGAAAGTGTTCTAAGCCACATTCTAGACAAAGAGTTTCAAAACTGCTTTGAAAAGTGGACTAGGTGCTGGTGTCAGTGCACTGCTTCCCAAGGGGAGTACTTCAAAGGCGAACATAGTGATATTCAGCAATGAGACATGTAGCACTTGTTCTAGGATGAGTTCGCAAACTTAGCTGTCAGATCTCTCATCCTGGTCAATGAACTGCTCACCCAACATTATCTATAATGGCACACATAGCCTCATTTATTCTTCATAACTCCATGCTATATTACAACTGTCCCCATTGTACACTGGGGCAATCAAGGCTCACAGATGCTAAATAGCTTGCCCAAAGCCCGAGAGAGTACAGTCACACAAATCAATGGCAGAGAGCTTTCCAGAGGGAGAGAGTGGCCAAGAGTGTCCAATATCACACAGAGTTCACATTAACCAAAAATGCACAGGATCTCTTCAGACTTGGAAGTCACAAGCCCTGATTATAACAACATAAAGAGTGGAAAGGTGGGAGCAGAGGTGGTAAGTGGACAATTCAGGAATGTGAAAAGAGAGAGATGAGAGGAATATAAAGTATGTATTCAATTCATAATTGAATATAAATCCAATCATGTCCATAGCTGCTTCCCAACTCAAACCTCAGAATTGTGATTGTATTCCCATTTCTTTCTGGTGAAAGCAAGGTAAACTGAAGGCAAATGCAATCTCAACTACAGAAAGAATATCTCAGACCCTAAAAAAGGACTATGGAGGAGTCAGGTGGAAGCTTGAGCAGGTGGGAGGGAAAGCCCCAGGAGGAAAAGCACCCACCTGGCCCACTGTAGCCATCCTTCCAGCCTGAAGCAGTCCTGCAGGCTGAACTAGCCCTACAGTAGTCTGCTTCTGGTTAGCTACTAGGATGGTTATTTTGACCAGATTGCCAGCCAGGGGCTGTTTCAATCTTAGCAGGGGAAGGAGAGTGTAAACTTCTCTTTTGTGACTATTTCCAGCTCTGGATTCTACTTGTAAAAGCCTAAGCATGAACTTTATGACCTACCCAAGCCTGACACTACATCCACTCAGCCAGGAAACCTGCATCCATAAAACTTGGGCTTCAAGCATCTACTCAGAGACAAAACCTGTTTGTTTTCAATAAATAAGTGACCATGTATAGGTTGACAGTACAAATCATCAGAGCACATGTATGATCATTTCCTGGGAGACCTAGGAACAAATCAGACTGGACACCTTATCAAAGGCTGGTCTGAGAAGGAGCCTGGCCTTGGACAGCAGGAATTGCAGACTAGTGATGAGGATACTTGCAAAAAAAAATAGACTGGTAATAGAAAGATCAATGACCACACCAAACATATGCATACCACATAGCCCTTTAGAAGTAATTCCATACTCATTTTCTCTCTCTCTTTTTTTTTTTTTTCTTAAAAGTTATTTCCACCTGGAGCAGCTACAAGTGCGTTCCAGATGCTCTCACACACCCATGTCTCCTCAGCCCCTCTCCCCTCTACTCTGGTGCTGAGACATCAATACATTCCCAAACCCTGGAGCACAAAGTCTGTGAACATTGATTCAACTGCCCCTCGAGCGCCGTGGCTCTCTTTGTACCATCTCACAGCAAGTTTTTTTCCTCCATCCCATTACCAGTACCCCAGGTCAGGCCCTTGGGACCTCTCACCTGGACAGCTGTAATTGCTCCTCACTTGCCTCTTCATCTGGGATACTGGGTCTCAATCTATAACCAGGTGAGGGACCACAGAACTCCCCTCCCCACTGCGGCCCGTGGCCTCAGCTTGCTTATCCCTGGAAGTCTCTTTCATTTCAACTCCCAAGACAAAATGCTGGTGTCTCCTTGTGCCACCTATTAATACTTTAATACCTTAATACCAATGCACAATCTTTTATCTGCAGTTCCAAAACAGGAAAAGCTTTAAAAATAGGGGTAAGGGGTGGGGGATTGGACCTTATTTGATGGTAATACTTGTCATGAGGCTATTTAAATTTTTTATTTGCCTAACTTAGAACATTCATACATTTCATTACAAAGATATTAATATCTTTGACTTTGGAACACTTTCCCACACCCCACTGGGGGTGTCATAAATTATGTTGAATATGAACCACAATATCTTTCTAAAATCTGAAAAATTCTGTATTCCAAAACATATATGGTACAAAGGGTTTTAGATAATGGATTTGGAGCCTGTATCAACTTGTGTTAGTCATTACTCTTTTTGTCTTATAGTATCTAGTTATCGTTTGGTGAATCCTCAAATTGACCACATATTACATAGAAAACAACTTCCCAGGCAGGGAAGGCTTGTGACAAATTAAAATACCTAATCTTTGACCACAAGTTCCTATAGCCCTAGATCTAACAGACCCCAAGTAGAACCAACATGCTCTTTGCCCAGTGAAGGAATCTGATGACCGAGGCACCATGGCCAACCGGGTGCTCAGAAAGAAGTCTGCAGAGGAGCTTTATCTTACCATGAGTGGTAAAGAAGAAAGAGAAAAGACAATAAAGGCCTGGCAGGGCAGTCCAGGTCCTGGCAAGTAGGAGAGAAACTCAGGTCTTTCCATCTAGTTTACAATACTGAATTGTAAGATGCATGTACAGTCAGTCATGGGAAAGTTGGCCACTATTTATACAATTATACTGCTTTTAAAACCATTCCTTCTGCTGTGACCAATGTCCCTACTATCATGCAGCCAAAATGTCATCTGGCCCCTCAGCAATACTGGGTGGGAAATCCTACTTCTATTCTAATACAAGTTCTGTCCATGAATGCCAGGGCTAGGGAAATGTGGCTGGAGAACTAGCCAAGGTCAGATCATTAAGGGCCTAATGAGCAGGTGGTGAATCTAGTGGCTGAGAGTATGAACTCAATATGTAACAGCTTGGCCACGCTGGGGAAACTGCTTAGTCCTTCTGTGCCTCAGTTTCTTCATCTGCAGCAGGGGGCTGCTGCTGCTGCTGCTGCTGAGGGTGATCCTGTCTGTTCCATCCAAGCATTGTGAGGATTTGTGAGACTGTGCATGCAAAGCACTTAGTAAATATTCAACAAATGTTGGCTGTCATTATATTACCACTCTGAAGGGCTTATGAGCAAAAGAGAGCAACTGGAGGCTCATGGCATGGTCAGACTGGCATTGCCCAGGCCCAGATGTGTGTCAAGTCTGGCTGGAGGCAAGGAGACAAGAGAGGAGGCTGTTAGAATGATCCAGGAAAGACATGAGGCAAGGCTGAACTCACAACGATAGCAAAGGGATTTAAAGGTGAACTGTAGATTTAATACAATAAATATCCATGAGCCCATGATGACATAAATAAAAACTTAACCTGATAGGTTGGAGGAAAGAGAAATCTACTTCATACACTAGACCAATTAATAAATGCGAGAGAAATTTCTATTGAAATAGGGAATCACCGTTAAGCAAATACATTGTAGTTAATCTTCACAAGCAAGAACCACTGACTGATGCTAAACAGTGGGCAAAAGTATGGTGAGAAGGAAACAGCTTGCTAGTAACGAAAAGGTAGTTCTCTATCAAAGCTGAGCAGAGTTCTGCCAGCAAGGGGTACCACTTGACCATCCACAGCCAAAGGCACCATGCACACAAATCCAAGGTGCTGGACACTTGGCAGAGCTATACATCCAGCCCCCAGCCCTGCCCTCCAAGAACCACCTGTCTGTCCAACACCAACCATGCTAACTCCAGCCAGCCCCTGAACAAAACAGAGCCAAGCACATCAGCTTTCTCTCTGCCTCGCAATAAACACACAGTGTCCCTTCTTCCTCATCGTAAATGAGACACTTGGTCTGTGGCCTGGGCTTGAGTGTAACCTCTGGAGCAGGTGCCTAGGTTCCCATCTACTACTCATGCACAGGGGCATCATTGGGTGATTGACTTATTCTTGCTGGGCCTCAGTTTTCTCTTCTGGAAAATGGTGACCCTGGTACCATTTGGTACCAATGGTGAAGGGTTAATCCACGTAAAGCGTTTATCACAGCAAAAGGTAGACGGTCAGCACTGGGACATATTAGCAGTTATCTCATGTCCACTCTTTCACCAAGACGTCTGGCTGGGAGACTTTGCCTAGTGAAGAGACCTGGACGATGGCAGCAGCTACTTGGTCTGTATCCTCACACACACCTTGACCTCCGACTTAAAGGGCCTGAGAGGCACTTCCTCTGCCACCCCCGAATTTGGTGTAAACTTGGAAAGTGCTGATAAATCTATTTTTATTTATTTCTAATTTATACCTTGCCAGGTTCCAGAACAAATGTCAAGCAGTGCAGATAAATCTCCGTAACCTCCAGTGACAGGAACCAGGGAGCTTCCTTCTTCCATGCCTGTGTGAAGGTCAGCCCACCTCACCTCTCTCAGGCAGATGAGGAATAAGCAGGGAGCACACGCAGGAGGGAGGTGGCACCCCGCACAGCACACCCTTCCCAGGCCACTTCCGTCCCTAGGAACTATGAGTATCCAGGGGCAAGCAGCCCTCCCACAGCCACCCGAAACATGAAAACAGCGTCGCCAGATGAAGTCAAATCAACAGCAGCTTCAGGAGGGAAGGTGTTCGTCTGATCATAAAGGAGCAGCCTGGCGGTCTCTGCAGAGCGTGGCAGACATCTCGGTAGCTAGGAAGTCATGCCATCCTCCCCCTCCCCACCAGGCCCCAGCAGCTCCATGTCCCAGAGGGCACTCTGGCTCCCACCCTGCAAAGGCTCCCTGTCCTCAAGCCCTTCCTGACTCTCCACTCACTGGCCTTGGCCCACTGGGTGTCAGTGTCCCCGATCGCCTTGACCACCTCTTGCCCACCTAAATGCCTCCTGACCTCCCCATGCAGCACCACGCCCCAGCCCAGACACTTGGCAACAGATTTGTAAGCTCCCTGAGGACAGGCTGTTGGGACAGTGCACAGGACCCACCAGAGGCAAGACACACACTCAGGCTGCCTGAAAGACTTGGTTCTTTGGGGTGTTCACCAAATTACCCAAAGCTAAGCTTGCAGTTCTCGGGCTTCCGAGTACAGACGAACCGAATGGGAGGTGGGAGATGAGAGTGGGAAGGGCATGCTTTTGGCTAAAACATAGATTTTCAGGAACCACTCCAGAAACTCTACTTTAATGGGTCCAGCTTGTGCCCCAGGCATCTATTTTTGACATACTTTGTCACACTTTGAGAAACAGACTCAGCCCCAGTGACCTGACTGCATGGAAAAAGCACTGGCTTAAGAGGTTTCTTTCCGTGGAAGCAAGACCCTGGTTCTGCTACCAGGGAGGTGAGCTTCGGCAGCTGAGCGATGTGCCTGGGCCTCAGACTCCTCCATGAAATGCGACGGGTGGGACAAGACTGAGCGGCGAACAGCACACAGCCACATCTGAGCAGTGCTGCGCGCCAGGCGCTCCGCGGAGTATTTTCCACGTATTTCCCACCTACTCCGCACATCAGCCAGCGTACAGTGAGGAGACTGAAGAACAGAGTGTTAAGTGCCCTGTCCAAGGCCACACTGTTGGTGAGGACAAGCCTGGTATTCAAAGCCAGAAAGTCAGATCCCAAGCCACAGCTTCCTACCACCGTGCTGCAGTCCCAGAAAGGAGTCCTGGTCCAACTTCACAGAGTGAGCAGGGCACCGGTCACCGGGGTGGCTGCCACGCTTGCCTGCCCATCCCACGGCTTCAGCCACACCCCTGGAGCTGCCCCTGGGTCACCCTCTAGGCCAGTTTAAAAGGAAGTCTCAGTGCATGAGGTCAAATTAGCCTCAACACAGGCTGGATGCAGATTACTTCTGCAAGATGAGGAAGGAGTCCAAAAGCTGGAAGCACGGTATGCAGGCAGGGGAACGCCAGCTCCCCACCCTACCCCCACTCCTGACACTCTTCACGGGGAGGACAGGACCCCAGCGGGGCAGGGAGGAGGCCAGGACTACCCTCGTGAGGCCAGGACTACCCTCGTGAGGCCAGACTGCCAAGCAGAGCTTGTCAGGGAAGCAGGGCCACTGCACTCCTTTCAAAGCACAGAAAGCACAGATCACACCTCAGGCCATGATGCAGACAGCCAAAGGGTCCCTGGGGGACCCCAAGGGCACCTGCCACCCCCACAGGAGCAGCAAGCTCAGAAGAACACCTAAGGCCAAGGTCATAGTAGGGGTGAGGGCACCTGCCCCACCTGAGGCAGCACGCAAGCTGAATCCTGAGAGGGGGGTGAAAGGCTAGCGGCGCCCAGGCCGTGGCTGAGGTTGCCCTCTGCTAGTACCCTCTATGAGGCCGATGCATCTCCCCCCTGGCCCTCATCATTCATTCCTTCCCAAATGCCAGTCATGTTCAGAGCCCAGCTAGTCCGGAGAACTCGTCCTAACCTCCTGCCAGGCCCGCTGCCCTTCCCCAGTCAGCTTCTCCCACTCGGCCTTTGGGAGCTGCTCCTGCATTACAGGCTTGTGGTGGGCACAGCTCGTGCGCCCTGCCTAAGTGAGAGCCTCAGTTCTGCCCTCTACTAGCTGTGAGACCTTGAGCAAGTGACTGCATTTCTCTTAGGCCCAATTTCCTCAGCCTTGAGTTGGGGACAGTAATTGTATCAATCCAATAATGGGTGGTTGTGAGAATCGAATGACATGTAAGCAATGGCCTGGGCACGTCATTACTACTTGATGAATGTTAAAGGTTATTATTTTTCTTTTCAAATGCTAGAAATTCTACAGTATGCACAAATTCAGTGTGTCTTCACCCATCTTGGCCCCCAAGCACCGTATTGTAATGTGAATGAAAGCAAAGCCAAAGTCAAGGATGTGTTCAGAAGTGAATATTCAAAATGGTGGGCAAATGCTAAGGGCCGGGGCCCACCTGTGCTCAGAACAGAAGGCAAATTCATCCAGAGAAAAATCACTCTCTCTACACCTGCATTCCCCACCACTTTAACCTGAAAGAGTAAAAACCGAAGAGAATTTGTTATTCAGAAATGTAAGAGAATTACTTGAACAAAAGGGGTCTTTGTTTTATAGTCAATTTAACAGCCAATGGTGAGGTCCTGACTCTTTTTCTATAATACGGGTCTGATAAGCATGCCTACTTTAGAGAGTGGTTAAGAGAATTAACTGAGATAATATAGGCAAAGAATTCAGCACAAGACCTTGTACATAAAAGCTTTTGATACATGTTAGATATCATTGATGTTGGATTTTTTTGTTTCTGTTCTTAAAGTGTTAGGGAAATTAGTACCCTCATCAAATGGTTCAGTCTCTGGGTTAGCATTTCTATTCAAATATCTAAACATCTCCTTCTTCCCCTAACATCCATGGCTTCATGGGACACAACTCCCATCAAGAACGACTCAGTTAACACTGCCCTGGTCTTCTGATGTTCCAGGGCCCCCTGGGGTGGAAGAAAAGCAGAAAGCTCCAGTCAGATGGAAAGACTAGAACTGAGGACTGAAAGAGAAGTGGCTGAAAAGAAAATGGAATTGGTCCAAAAGACACAAAAAAATAAAAAAATAAAATGAGAGTATGAAGAGCTCTTTAGAAGGCTCACGTGCCCTGGGAGAAACCTTCAAAGAAGAGAAGAATGAGCTAACCCTTCAGACCCTTTGAAGTACTTACATGTGCAGTGGAATCCCCTTGGTCCACTTCGTCTTGAAATCCTGCCGAGTTAAGGGCCCCCCAACTACACACTTTATATGGTGTGTACCTGAAAAGCCAAGTGCTCAGGCATTGTAGGGAATTTCTCTTACCATTTAATAAGGAATGCCTGGAATATTCTGGTTGAGAAGTATTTCTTAATTTCCTGTGCAATCTAAAGGCATTATCCAAGGGTTATTTTTGTTTTGTTTTATTCAGAAGTGGGGTTGCTGAAGCATTCCTCTTGGACATGTTCAGATTTGAATTAATTAGAATTCCTGTGCAGTTTTCTTCGGTTATAATTATAGCTTAATTTGATTGTTTAATAGCTCTGGTTTTCATAATGTTTAGCACCTGTTGTAAATTGCACAAGATAAATCACCTTGTACCTTCCACCATGTTTATGCCTAACTTTTGCCTTTTCCCTTTCAGGTGCTAGGCTTATGGCAACAGCCACGTGCTTTGCTTATCCCTGCCCTTTCCACCAAAGAACTCTCTTTTGCAAGGCTATTTAACCAGAGAAGAAGTTCCTTTTACTTAAATGCCTCCATAAGACTGTTAGATTTTTTTTTGAAGGGGGAAGAAATTAAGAAGAAAAAAGAGCCTTTATGTGCTATAAACTCTGAAGACTGACCTCTGGTATTATGTAGACTTCCACTTACGGGTCACCTTTCTGAGGCACTGGATGTATGGGTTTTTCTTCCCCCTCCTTTCCTTTCCAAGATTATTAGACAGCAGTGGAAGCCCTGCATCATTAATTGATTTCTCCCATGCATTGTGCTATGATACAATTTTTCAAGGCTGTGCATAATTGTGTTCTCTGTGCCAGTGTTCTGTGTTCTGTCCTTGTCATATTGTCATTGAAGGCTGTTTCCACCCTCTGTAATTGGAGATGTTCTACTTTTGGACAAAGGTGTGGGGGCAGCTCAGGGGAACAGCGCTGACATTTACTTCATCAATTTATTTTTATTGTTCCTACATTTATTGCAGCTATAACAGCCCTTTAATAGTTATATCTCCTCCCTGTAGGGTATTCTGGTATTTGAAATTTTTTTAACTCATTTGTTCTCATAGATAACAGTAAAGTGCATTTCAGGATAACCTTTAGGTTTCAATCTCCTCTCTTCTTTAGGCTCTGAGGCAGTCTTCGCTTTAAACTTTTACTACATTGCTAGTCTAAAGGCCAGAGCTCCAAGTTCATTCTAGCACTGCAGCAACCACAAATTAGTGGTCCTGAAAATTTCAGGGAGGTTAGTCCTAAACCAAGAGTGAGGTTATTACCATAATTCAAAAGTGGTGGTCCTTTTAATATGAGGTGGACAGGGGTGCTAAAGGAAGGTGGGCAGGAAGGGGAGAAAGTGAGGGGCAAGGAAAGAGAATCCCAGTAAATATTAACTGGGCCTCATGTTACAACTCTGATCAAAAAGAGACAGTAATTAAATCTTTATGGATGATAGAGCATCACACTGGACCAATTCTAAGTCTCGGCCTTCCAATGCTGAAGACAGGAGGCACAATTAAGAGGAAACTATGGGAAAGCTGGGATGGCTCAGCAGGTTAAGCGCTCACTTTGAAGCCCCGGGGACCGAGGATCGAATCCTGGCCCCGGCCCATGCGGACCCACATGCTGAACTGGGGAGTGCCCCCAGTTCATTTCTTGCCGAGGACCTATGTGAGAGGCTCCCAGCCCAGTTCCTGCCCTGCACAGCCCTGTGCCCACCTGTGGAGTGAAACTATATGAAAAACTGATGTCAACTGTGGAGACTGCTCTGGGCCCTCCCACTTCTCTATGTATCTCTCTGTCTCTGTTTCTCTCTGTCAAAAATCAATAAAATAAATTTTTTAAAAAAAAAAGAAAGAAAGAAAGAGGAAACTACACTTGGATTTACTGTTTTTAACTTTGGACACTATGATCCACCATCCCAGCCCCACCTCCCTTAAAAAGGGTGATTTCAGGAGAGCCTTGAAAATAGTTTATTTACTTTTTAATTTTTTTACCAACCCTATGGAAAAAGTATCAGTTTTGTGCATGTTCCCACAGCCACCTCTGTGGTTGAGAAAACATTTGTACAGGCAAGAACCAGCTCTATGCTTATCTTTAAGACCATAGTGCTAAGCCGTTGTGTGACAGCTTGTGCTCCAATTGCCAGCTTTACAAGAACTTCCTTGGAATGGTATCTAGGCACCTTTCAAACTGGAGTTCATTCGATTGTTTCTACCCCCAAATTTCTCCTACAGAATCATTGCCACACCTTCTCTTCCTAGCAGTATTATCAGAACCTACCAGAAATCACTGCCTTCGTCTCCGAATTCCATACTGGTTCTAACCGCAGGTACCTTTCTGCCCTCAAGACTAACCATTTGTATAAAGGAAGGTTGTTACACACCACATAAACTCTCAAGACCTCCATTACAGTAGGATGAGTCTCTGATAAATGCAGGAAGAGATGAAGCGGACAAGGTGGGTGTTCCTGGTCCTAGTCTCTATCTCTAGATTCTCTCACAATAGTATAAAAGGGGGAACCCCAGGCCCAGGACCTTCTATGGAAGCTTCTAGAGCAGGGAAGCCTCCAGTGGTTCCCGTAGACAATGGAATCCCTTGCCTCTACATGCCCATTTGCCTACTCCACCCTTTCGTCTTTTCAGTGTTTCTACTCCACACCACTATTTACCTTGCAAAAAGATCCTTATCAGAAGACTGTCCTCTATGCTGTGTTGGTTCATCAGTTAAACCTTCAGATCAGGAAACTACAAGATGAGCTAAATCAAGTATACAAAATGAAGGGGCACAAAAATCATAGACTATCTTTATCCTGGAATCCTAGCTTGGGCAGGAAAGCTATAGAACTACGTGGTTCCAAACCTCTGCTTCCCAAGAGTGCTACAAAAATCCACCCCAGAATGATGCTGCCAAGTTTCTGATGAAGATAGGATGTTTGGAGGCTCGATTGGGATTTTTTTAATTATTATGCTGGTTGGACTTTTATCCCTAGATAGCTACAGAAAGATACCACCAGCAGGGCATTAATTCAGATGAAAATATGCTGATGTTCCCCCTTTAGAGATCTGGCTCAAAATTCCAGGTCTTGCTTATTCAGGTTCCTGACTCCTTTTCTCATCTTTGAAGATATACAGAGAAAAATCATAGTAAGCTAACACACCATAGCCTGAACCCTGCTGAACTTGGAGACTATATCCATTGCCCTGGCATAGCCAGAGGAGGCTGACATTCTGATTTTTTTGCCCCATGGCAAAAATCATTCTGTACTAGTTGTCATTTAAACTATGGATATAATCAAAGCACTAACCAGCTACAACTTCCACTGTACACAAGCAGTGATTTTCAAGAATACTGGAGCCTAATTGAGATCAGAGTTGCCAGAACCCAAATGATTAAAATTGCTGAGAGTTAATTTTGTCAATTCTGATTTTAAATATGCATCTACATCTCCGTTAATCAAGCCAAGATACTGGCCACAGCTAACATGAGGTAAGGTTGACAACAGTGGCGTTTTAACAAGGAAGAAGACCTTCCAGAAGGGGAGGGGTGTCTTTGGACCCAGAGATGAAACCTGAAGGTCAAGTGTGCCCAAGGTGGCCTCCTAAATAGCAGACCAAAGACAGACTGGAACAGCACAGCAGGAGGGAGCTCTGTAGCAGTCCTTCAGATCTGAAAGCACGAGACCAGCATTGGGACCAGGCAAGGCCAGGCAGAGGGGAAGCCACACGGAATAGAAAAAAAAGGACAAAGAGACCCCTAAGTGGGAGGCCCGATTATATTGTTCTCTAGCCAGCTGTTGAATGGCCTTCAGCAGAAGCATGCAGAACAAAAGGAAGGGTAGTGGCAGCTGGTAAGGGACCTCTATGCCAGGGGTGTCAAACTGGTGGCCCACGGGCCGCATGTGGCCCCTGAGGTAATGTTTTGTGGCCCACGATGCTCTGAAATAAAATGAAAATAGAAAAAATTGTTATGAAGAAAATAGCACACAGGGGAGACTGAGGCAATACCGTACACACAATTCCCTCGTTAACCCTTTAACTCCTGAAGATGAGTATACACGTGGCCCAGTGCCTTTCCTGGGGGCCTGTGGGCGTGTATAATGCGCCGACTCAGTTCCAGCGACGTTTGTAAATGTGATGTGGCCCACGTGAATCTTGCCTGTTGCACCAAATGGCCCGTGTTTTAATTGAGTTTGACACCGCTGCTCTATGCCAGCCTTATCGGCTTTCATATAGTATGCCAGGTAGAGCCGGAATCTATGATGTGACAGGTTCTTAGAGCTGAGTTCCCCTGATGCCCCAGTTTATGGTACGCATCATGTTGGCCCAACCAAAGCCTCCTCGCTTAATCTTTTCATTCTCCCTTCATTTTTCTTTCTCAGTGTCTACTGCCACTCATTACAATAGGTGCCCACCGTGTTTCAACCATCATTGTTTCTGTAGATTCTGTGAAACTGGTTCAGGAGTGACGCCATGTTCATTTGCCATTTGGTTCTCTAAGCTTTGCTGTTAATTTTGTGTAAGCCTGCCCAGACAGAGTTCTGCAGAGATCAAGGACTTTATATCTGTTGATCTAACAAAGAAAATAGAGTGGTGGATTTCAGAGACTATATTAAAGCACATTTACATAGCCATGTAGGGCTGTGCAGCTTATTTTCGTGAATGGTGCCTTCTGGATTTGGAGAATAAACAACCTTTGCAACTGGACATGGTGGTCTGTTAAAATAGTTTCTGAAACCCATCACTATTGAAACTGTTATTGCTTTATTGACATCAATATAGTATTTTAGATTTTAGAATTTTTTTATTTTAAAGATATGCATGCTTATTCTAAACAAAACTAAGAGTTCAGAAGGTCATAAAGTTAAAGTCTGAAGCACCCTTATTCCCTCACCAGCACCTCTCCCATCCTGCTCTCACTGGTACACTGGTAAACACTGTTAACACATCCTTGTGTATACATATGTCCTTCTAAAATTGTTATGTGCATCCAAAAATACAATACATACAAAATTTTTATACAAGGTAACATTATATATACTGCTTTACTACTGTTTCTGAACATATTTTGGTCAAGTGTCTATAAAAATATAGAAAGAAAGACATTTCATTCTTTTAGCAGCTATACAGAATCCCATTGTATCAATGTACCCTTGTTTGTTTAACCGTTCTTCTACTGACAGAAATTTAGGCTGTTCCCAATTTTTGCTATTATAATCAACGTTGCATGTTAAGTATTTGTTTTCATATGTATGAAGATATATATGCATACATATATACACAAGTGTATGTAGGATAAATTACTAGAAATGGCATTTCTATGTCACCAAAAGTGAACATTTTGAATTTTGATAGATATTATCAAACTCCCTTTTTAAAAAATTGTACCAATTACATGCCCACCACCACTGTTTGAGAGCTTGTTACTTAACACCATAGTAGGCATAATGAAACTCTTAAAGCTACCGAGAAGTGAATATGATATATGGTTTAACCTATTTTTTAAAAACAAGATCGTCTCATGTATTCATTGGCCATTTATTTATATGTCTTTTTCTTGCAATATTTATTCTTGAGTTCTGCCTACTTTTGTATTTGTACATTTGTCTTTTATTGATTTGGAAGCACTCTTTGTATATTAAGGAAATAAATGTATAAAAAGATTTCCCCCAATTAGTCATTTTTTTAATTTGTGATACTTTTGCTATGTAGGATCAGTTAGCTATGTTTTATTTCCTGTTTTTATGATATTTTGCCACCAGGAAGTTTCAGATTCTATGTTATCAAACTAATCAGCTTTTCTACAACTCCTATGGTTTTGAGTCATACTTAGAAATATCTACTCTACTAGAATATCTTTAAAATTTTCATCCTTTTTTGCGATTATACTTTAATAGTTTACTTCTTCTTATATTTAGGTATCCAAACTTATTTATTTTTCCAAATCACTTGCCAGCTGTCCCAATACCATTTATTGAATAATATGTCAATTATCCATTGTTCTGCAATGCCACTTTTACAACTTAATAGCCTCATATATTTCTGGCTGTATTTCTAAACTTCCTATTTTGTTTCATTGCTCTGTCTACTTTTCCTGAACTAGCATCATACCATTTTATTACTACTGCTTAACAATATATTTTTGGCCTGATAGAGTGCTTTTTGAAAAACAGGTGCTTATGAAAAGCACAAAACTGTCAGATTCTTATCCTAGGCTAGAGATTTTTCCATTCATGAAGAATATTCATACAAAGAGTTTGAGATTTTTTTGTTTGTTTGTTTGTTTTTTAATGTACAGGGGATGCCCAGATAGCTCAGCGGGTTAAGCTCTCACTTTGCAGCCCCAGAGTGTGAGGACTGAATCCCAGCCCCGGCCCGTGTAGACCCATATGCTGAACTGAGGCAAGCTTCCCATGTGGGAGGCCCCCAGTTCAGCTCCTGGCTCAAGGCGGTGTGCCTCCCATGCGGAGGCCCAGAACCAGTCCCACCTGTGTGGAATAAAACCATGTCAAAAAACTGATGACATACAACTGTGGAGACTGCTCTGGACCCTCCCCATTCTCTCTGTCTCTCTCTCTCTTTCCAAAACAAAATAAATCTTTTTTTAAAATGTGTACAATCAATCAACCAAAAAAACATTTAATAAGACTTAGTAGGTGGGAGAATTGGTAGAAAAAGATAAGGTCAAAAAAAGAGAATTGGTAACAAAAGAGACTGCTATCTAAAGGAATTATTTAGATAAGAAGGTACCAGGACAGTTAAAACAAAGAACAACCCCTGTGGGTGTGAGTGATCAGAGAAGCTTCCCAGGGATAATGGATGGACATAAATACCATTCTCAGAGACCTTGAAGTGTCGCAAGTAAGAAAAATCCCTTTCCTCTAGAGATCGCTTACAGGCTGTGTATCTGTTTGCTAATAATAAAACTGACATTTATTGAGTGCTTACTGTTTACCATTGCTCTAAGTGTGTTGCGTGTATCAATTCATTTAAACTTACAACAATCCTATGAAATGAATGCATACTCTCATTTGGCCTATTTTATAGATGAACCAAGCCCAAAAGTTACTGAGCTACTAAGCAGCAGAACAGAATTTGAACACAGGCTGCCTGGCTCCAGAATGTTCATCCTTAACCATTACACTTCACTGCCTCGCAAGCCGTGATCCTTACACCCCCTCTGCCTGAAGCACTCCCTGGGATGAGAAAACTATCTACAGTAACAGGCTGCCCTGCCCACACAGCCCAGAGGCCAGTGTTCAGGTAGCAGACACAGCAGCTGTATGGACAGCCTGAACTTCCTGAAGGGATGGAAGCACCTAGAGCAGGGGTGGTGAACCTTTTGGCGATTGAGTGCCAAAGTTTATGAAATAAGAGTATACTCGCTCGACTCGCCTGCCAACCCATTGAGTGAGATAGAGGTATTGATTATTTTTATGTCTATAAGAGTATAAACAATAATTTTTTAAATGGTATTCACAGCTCCGCGTGCCGAAATAATTGCTCCACGTGCCACTTTGGGCACGCGTGCCACAGGTATGCCACCCCCGATCTAGACCACTGGCCCCCTGGCCAGGGTGTGCAGTTCATTCCCATCAGTACTTGCAGCTCCTCTCCCACAGAGGAGACCAACAGTTCATGTTCCTGCACATTCTTTAGGCCCCCGATGCAGTCTGGTCACCTGGGTGACCCCTTGACCACCTGGGACCAAGGTGGCCTGTGTCGGACCGCATCCTCAGCTGACAGCTGGTGTCACATTCATCTAGACAGCAGGCGCTCTAAGTCGGACAGAGTATTGTCTCCGGCCCTGCCTTACAAATGGGGGAGAGAGAGAGCAGGCCACTCCTGTTGGGCCGTAGCCTCAGAAGGGGGCAGGTCCCCGGCAATAAGGAGACAGGCTAAAGACAAATGCCAGCTGCAAGTATTTCTGACTTTAAGAAAGAAGCAGGGCCGATGGTCACCTGAAGCCCAGTGCCAGGAATTGCTGGAAGCAAAGGGCCCTCTGGTAAGTCGGGTCAGGCTAGAGCACAAAGCCCCATTGTTAGGCTACACCAGTAGTTTTCCAACTTTTCTTATTAAGTCATCGAACTGTTTGCAACGCCTCAGCCCTGGCCTGGACGTCTAGAAGGCCTTTCAGGTGCAGCCCATTATCAGGAAAACAATGGCACCCTAAACTCATCGCGAGCAGACTCAGCCTTGAGAAAATAGTGCCAGATATCAACGTTCCCATCAAGTCACCTTTCGTTCCTTACTGTGGCTGTCTTAGATGAGCGTTCGGGAGGCCCTTCCCTCTGATTCCCCTCCCTCTTCTCACTGCACCCTCAAACTGAAAATTAGCAAGGAGCAGGTGACCCTTGCTCCTGGCTCCATTCTAGAAGGGCAAGGCTGGGTCCTTAACCTGTCCATCAGTCTCTCCTGTTCTTCACAGTCACATAAACCCCTCCTCTCCCCAATATTGACAGTCTTTCAACAGCAGCTCCACCATAGGCTATGCTGCTAACAAATCTCTACCTCTTAGTCATCTTTCTCCCCCACTAAAGGGGAGGAAGAAAGGAAAGAGAGAGATAAGGCAACAGAAATTCTGACAGTGCCCCATCATTTTCTCAAAGAGTATCAGATGCAGAAAGCAGGTACTATAATACTACTCAGATCCAAGCAGGGGAGGGACTTGCTCCTCTCAGCCGGAGAATAGGATGAAAGTGGAGAGGCTCATACACAACATTTTGCCCCCAATTTCAAGAGGTGCATGAACCCTCCACAAATTCAAGGATCTTAGGTTAAGATTCTTGGTCCAGCTTTTGAGTTATCCTGCACCATTTTGGAATCTATTCCAGAGACAGCTAGGTTCTCATCAAACCGAGTCTCTTCTGGGATCACTGGTGAACTACATGTCTCAATCCTCTTGCACAATCCTCTTGCACCAATTCTTGCCAATGGACGTGAGCAGAAGTAATGTGTCTCTTCAGGTTGGAAGCAGTTAAGAGCAAGCACACCTTCTCCACACTCTCTCCCCCATGGCCTACCAGCTAGAGGACTCCAGGAACACTGAAGCCACGTTTTGAACACGCCTAAGGGGATGTCAGAATAGCTCAGCAGTTGAGTGATTGACTCACAGTCGAGAGGTCTGGGCCATTTCCTGGCCCAGCCCGTGTAAACCTATACTTGTGTTGAACTGCCGTGCAACTGGTAACTGCTGGGATGGCTCTGTGGCAAAGGTTCTTGCCTCACACACTGGAGGCCCAAGATTCAGTTCCGACCATACATGTCCCCACATCCACCTGTGTGGAATGAAACCATGTCACAGCTAATGATGTACAAACTATGGAGACGGCTCTGGGCCCTCCCCCTCCCCCTCACCGTCTCTCAAAACAATAAAATTAAAGAAAATGACTAAGCCTTTACATGGAAGGAGCTTGGGTCCCAGACTTACAACATGGAACAGAAAGGCCTCCTCCCCCACACAATCTACATAGGTCTGTGACGTGAGCTACAAATGAAGCTTTACTTATAGGATATGCCACTGAGGTTTGAGGGCCATTTGTTAGGGTAAAATTACCCTAATACAGGGCTCCTTCAGACAGATAGCCAGCACAAACACTGCCTTTTCACGCTGCCTCTCACTAGACAAGGGATTCTCAGCCCTGGCTAAATGAGCGTCACCAAAGGACCCTGTGGGGGGAGGGGGAGCAGGAGGGGGATGCAGTAGAGACTGGGCATCACGGACTTGTAAAAGTTTCTTGGCAATGTTCTCTCACTCAGGGTGAGTCTGGTGATGAGAAAAGAGGTTTTCACAGTTTCCTCAGAGACGTTGTTAGGAATGCACACAGGGCAATGCTCCTTCTCCACCCAGGTTCCTCTAGATCAGCCAAAGAGCTAAGCCCACCCATGCCAACCTCTGCCATTGGTTGCCATTTTCATGGAGACCTCAGGAGCACAACTACACTGACATTACTGAACACTTACTCTGTGCTGGGTTTCGTGCTGAGCAGTCTCCATCCAGGACCTCACTGCAGCCCCTTAGCACAACTCAGAAGAAGTTACTAGGCCTATCTCCATTGTTACTTTGACCCAGAAAAGGTAAGTAACTTCCCCAGATCACACAGCTACAATGAGCCCTCAGTCCCAATACTTCAACATGTCATGACTTTCCCAACCTCTCAAATCACCTTTTCAAAGAGATACTCCTGGGCAGAGTCACACCTGAAGGCTTTACCAGCTACCACCCTGGCTACCAGCTAACAGTGCAGATGGAATTGGTTAGCACTCATCAAGAGGCCTCAAGGCAGTAATGGTGGGCACCTGTGGGAGAGAGGCCAGTGGCGACTATGCCTACCTGCCCTTTGGCTGAGAGCTGGCCTGGCCCTGCCGCTGAGAATCATCTCATGGCCCCCCACGGCCTCAAGCTGCCCTTTGCTGCAGGCCGCAATCCCGCCTGGTCACATGGTTACAAAACAGGTGGCAGAGAGACTGAGTGCTCAGCCCATACTGAAGACAAGCCTAGAGCAACACTCCCAATAAGCACCTTACCCAGTAGCCCACCCTGACTACAGGCCTGGGAATCCCGCCTTGGTGCAGAAGTCAGGCTCTGAATCATGAGGTTTCTCCCAGACTTCCCATGCCCTGGCCGAAGTCGAGACTCCCCAGCTTCCTAGTCTGTAAAAATGAGGGTGCAATTTGCCGTGGGGAGAATTGGCACCCACCCTCTTGTAAAGGTCTTTGTTTAGTCACCAGGCATCCAAATTCAGGTAGCAATCAGACAATGCAGGGCATCCCCACCTCCAAGCCAAAAGACCCGGATAGGGGCAGAGCTTTGAGCAGGGGGCAGGGCTTGAACCCGAAGGCATCATCCCCGCAAAGGCTAGCACGGCCCCTCCCACGTCAGACCTGCCTGTCCTCTGGCCTTACCCAGATGCTTTGGGCACTTTTCATCTTTAAATCCATTTCGCACATTATTATACATTCCTTTATGCAATTTTTAAAACTCTATAATTTATGAAAGCTGTCACTCCGCAGGGTTTTTACTCTCCCTGGCTGGAACTTCTTCTAAAGTACTTCTCCGTAGACAGCGAATCACTCCCCTTTGATTACCATGTGATTAGTTTGTTCAACTGATGGCCTTTCTTCTCTAAGATACTCATTGTGTCTTCTGCCTCCCATGCGGTTCTTAAGAATTTAAATGAGCCATTTTATTTCTTCCTCTTAATCCGGAATCCACACCCCCGGCCCCACCCTTCAGACTCCCCCTTGAGTGAGTGCACCTAATACACAGCAGCATGGTTTCCGAGGGCCGCCTCTAAAGGGGTATTTTATGTTGTTTCTGACACTGTTTGTCGTGCTTCCCACAAGACAGAATACTGCCGAAGATTGAGAGGCAGTGACATAAATGTCGGGGAAACGCCTGGTCGTGTCAAGCCTAATTAGATGCCCGCTCTGGGGGGGCAACTACGATACCATAAAACTCAGCTCATCCTCTCAGCACATGCCTGGAATCCCGCAGATGCAGCAAGCAGGAGAGAAGGCCCAGGAACAGGAAAAGGGAATGAACAGTTTCGCGGGGATACTGAACTCGTTTTAATACATCGTGTTCCTTTTAGGTCAGTCACTCTTGTCTTGGAAGAACTCACAAGCAAAGCCATTGTAGGTACAGGGCCTAGAGATTGTGGGCGTGTCAAGGGCCAAGAAAATATTTCAGAACAGTGGTTCCCAACCTTTTCCCACTTGTGTAACCCTTTTAAACCCATTTCTATAAATTGTACTCCTTGTTTTTAAAACTGCTGATTTTAAATATGGACACTTTCGTTCAGTGACTATCGTAATGTAAAATAGTAGAAATGAGGTAATAAATTAGGAAAGAAAAATTTTAAATGCAAATCACAGATTTAATTTCACAATATTGGTGATGCCCAGATGGGTTAGCGGGTTGAGTGCTTGCTCTGCAACCCCGAGGTCTAAGGATCTAATCCCAGCCCCGCACTATGTGGACCCATATGGCAAATTGGAGTGTGCCCCAAATTCAGTTCTTACTGGAGTGAGCTTCCCATGTGAGAGGCCCCCCAGTTTGGCTCCCACCCCAGGCATGTCTCCCATGCAGGAGGCCCCTGGCCCAGTTCCTGCCCTGAGCAACCCCACACCCACCTGTGGAATGAAACTATGTCAAAAACTAATGATGTACAACTGTGAAGACTGCTCTGGGCCCTCTGTCTCTCTCTTTCTAAAATAATAATAATGATTATTATTATTATTATTATTATTATTATTGTTATTTCACAATATTTATAATGGTTAAATATTAAAAATGATGATCAAGTATTTAACAAACTTTTACTATATCATTAATAATATTTATTTGTTATCTGAAAAGTCTGTAATAATTGGTATACAGATCGCTATCCCATTGAAACATTGTTAATGAGATTGTTGAGCTTGCTTTGATGCACTTAGTTTCTTAAAACCAAGCTCAGAAGATGCAAGATACAGTCTTATATCCAGACTTGCATTAAGCTTGTTGTGGTACTTAGTTTTTATGAAAAGTGTAAAAAGAAAAAGCTGTAACTGCACGCTTAAAAATCACTGATGATTGTAACTAAAACTTTCAAACATTAAATAAAAAAACTACTTGAAAAGAATCACGATTAAACACACACTTACATTTACTCAGTCAATAACTAAACTGATCAAACAGTCTGGCTACAGGTGTATTTATATGTTTGGGGAGGTTCTAGAAATGTCACAAATGGATTGCCCTGAAACTGCATAACGATTGGTAAAAAAGCAGTTTGGGAGAAGGGGCCATAGCCACGCCCTCACCAATCACTATTAGCTAATATGATCTCATTGTGAAGTGTTTCCATTAACAGTGATTCAAATTAAATTAACATTTATTGTTCCATCACTAAAGTTTTACACTTATTCTTTATTGTTTTTTAACCATTATTGATTATTTTTCCCATACACCTGAATGGCCCAGCATGTACCTGTGGGGGTATGAGTACCGCTGTTTGGGAACCAATATTTCAGAAGAAAAAAAATTTGGACTCCAAATTACAAAACAGAAACTGTGAAATCAAAATGATAATTGAAATAATAATTAACAATGCAAATTACAAAAAATTATTTACAGTAAAATTATGTGCACATGCACACACAGTGAAATATATATGCATTTTAAAGATTAATGTGGTGTGAAGCTTCCAAAACTAAGAGTGCCTTCAGCCTACGAAGGTCCTAAAGTCTATTGTTTCAAAGCACATTTCCACATATGTGTGTGGATGATTCACAAAAACGATGTCACTAATATTCAAGTTCTTCAGCACCATGCCAAGTACACTGGTGGGGTTAGACGGGAGTGGGGGGAAGAACAAGAGAAATGGAATATAGTCCCTGCCCTCACAGCAATTAGAATCTAGCTGAGAAGGTAGGACAAAGCTATGAAGAACAGTTCACTTATGCACTCAATAAATACATCTTGAGCACCAGTTCTGAGCAATATTCTCGATATTGAGAATAAAACAATGAACAAAAGATACAAAAATCCCTGCCTTTCACAATGCAACAGTCCTGTGAACAATGATATAAGAAAGTACTAAGTTCAACATAAGTGCCAATGATAAAAATGCTGAGTGAGCATTTTTAATAGAGCAGAATGATTAGCAAAGGAAAGTGGTGTTGCCCAGATGGTCAAGGCCAACTGCACGCAAGAGGGAGGGTGTGAGCTGGTCTGCTTGTTCAGTTACCCGTTCTGCAGCCTGTGCTCCTCCCCAGATGTGTACAGAGAATCTAAAGGCCTGTTTTGACCCACAGGGAGATAATATGTACATAGATGAGAAAATGTGTGTGAAAAGGCACGTTGTAAACTCTCAAGTGCAATGTGAATTATATATCTTATTATGTATATGACACATTCTGTTTAAGCACCTGAGTAGAGATACTGAAGTCATTGTGGAGAAATCCATGTTCAATCATTTTCTACTCTCAATTTTTACCCAGATAGTCCTTCTCTGCTAAGTTGGACCAGCTTGTACATAAATATCCCAAATCCTCTTCAGTCACACTTTAGAATCCCACTGAGGTACTGAGAACATTAGTCATTTCAAAACAGCATTTAAAGGAAGCCAACGCCATTGACAATTTATCCAAAAGCCTTTCCTTGATAAGAGGAGGACTGGGGCTCTGGCTCACTTCCTGTCAAGAGTGTCCAAAGCATGGACTCCAAGGCCCAGATTCCCCAAACGATTGGTAGAGGTCCAGGGTATTTTGGCAAGACAAAGGGTCCATTTCCTTTAGTGGTATAAAAAGTTTACACTGTTTCAAAGAGCTTAAGCATTGTTTTGATTCTTTGACTCAAAATAAACTCATGAAGAAAATAAAATAATTATTAAGCCCCATTAGACAGATGCAGAAAATGAGACAAAGACAACTTAAGTGCCCAAGATCACCCTGACTGGCTATAATAAAGGAACACAGCTTTCCTGGCATAGTCTAGAGTTCCTTTCAAGGCCTTTAGCTAAGACTCAAGAGCAGCTAGAGACCCTCCTCCCAAACCCAGGGTTGACCTCTCCTGAGAGAAACAGAATTATGTTATGAGTAAATACTCACTGTTAATTTTGTTTCTTACTCCCATGATTAACTAAAGTAATCAAGATCAGAAGAAACTTAATCTACATACTCGTATGCATACAGAATTCAGAATGCTTACTGGGAACACTACAATTGTCATACTGTTTGCATCCAATGAGTCCCAGTGGCTCTTAAGACAGTCATTGCTCTGCATCTTTCCTCAGTGGTACCTAAACCCCTTGCTTGCCTACCACAGTGAATTCTTCCCGAACAAGCCTGGTGCCCTTGTTGGCACATGGTGGGCTTAATCCTTATTTGTAGGAAGAACAGAATGCAATACATATCAAAAGCTGTATTTCCAATAGGCTAGCTCAAGTTGAATAAAACTGTGAAGAGTCAGAAAAGAGAATGTTCTGGAGAAAGGCATCATTGCTTCCTTTGGGGGGACTGAATCTCTTTGAGGACCAAAGAGAAAGGGAGTCTAGCACCCAAAAAGAAACAGGCAAGCAAAATATTGACAAAGTAAATACAAGCTTTCTTTTCATAATACTGAGTGAATAAGTACCTACTAATCCACCTCAACAGTACAGGGGAAAAGAGCTAGCCACACAGAGAAGAAAGTTCCCCCAAAGAGAACTGAAGAGCTTGTGGGCTCATCCACATTTTGTGCATCAGGGTTGGAGGTGGCTATGGGGACAGGAGCCTTCCAGAAGGATGTTGCTGAAACTTTAGCTGGACCTCCATCCAGTTAGAACGGCAACTTTCTTTGAGTGTTTTTAATGCTATAGCATTTGTTTCAGAATAAAGGGTCCTGAGAACAAAGAGAGCAAGGGAGAGCCTTTGTTTCTTTATATTTCTTTATATCTTGTATAATTATAAAAAGTATAAGTATAAATATAAATCTAGTATAAATAAATTTAGTATGTTTAGTATAAATAAATATATTTATTTATATTTAGTGCATTGCAACTTATTTAAAATTCATAGCTCTTACCAAGAGTTGTAGTTTTTGAGGGCACATAGAGAAGTATAGAGAAAGGCAAGAAACTTCTAGGGAATTGGTTGCAGAAGCATAGTATAGGGAATGAAAGCTTCCAAAGAAGATAAACCCACCCTTACCTCTGCCCACCCTGTTGCTAGCCACCGACAACATAAGTTGAACCTGGATGGGGAAGGAACAAACGAAAAACCAGTATGGGCTTGGAGACTAGCCAGGCTGTGGTAACCGCACTGGCTCTGCCAACCGCACTGGCTCTGCCTTTTCCACAGAGCACCTAGGCCCAGACATAGGACCTGCCCTCAGGGATTGGAGTCTAGGGGAAAGACAGACATGCCAAAGGCAACTTCACACCGTTCAATGCACAACGCAGGGTGACCAGGTAGGCCAGCTAGGCACGTGCCCGGGGGCTCAGCCTAGCAGTAGCAACAACAGGAAAAAGAAAGAGAGAGATTTTTGAAAGAATTTTGTATTGGGTTTTCCTCCAAAAACTTCAAAATAGAAAAAAAAAAAAATGAGATTTCTGTTAAGCTTCTTCACAGTGTGTGGTTGAAAAGATATTAATGTTAATAGGTTCTGAAGCAATTCTGCCTAGATTTGAAACTCTATCATTTACTAGCTCTGACACCTTAGGCAAGTTATTTAAACATTCTGGGCCTCAATTTCCTCATCTATAAAATGGGGATAGCATATAATGCAACTATTAATTATTGTGAAAATTAAACAAATTTTAACATACGTAAAGCTCCAGAACCTGGTACATAACAAGTACTCAATAAGTGTTAGCTATTATTACTATGATGTATATAGTTTACTATTGTTTTTATTTTAGATTGCATAATCAAAACAAAGATACCTTAATGCATTCCAGGTTTAGAGTCCCCCAATATTGGATTATGGCCCGATAATGGATACTATGGCAGAGGTATTCCAGCAACAGAAGAATTAAGAGGGCCCTAGAAGGAACTCCTCACTCAGACTGTAGAAGTGCAGTCAAGGAGGACTTCCTGTAGGAACTCCCTAAGCTAAGTTCTGAAGAGTTGTCCAGGTAAGGGGATGAGGGGTAGTTTTCATATAGGCCAGAAGCAAGAAATGGGAAGACACAAACATATAAGGGTAGACAGCAAGAATTAAGCAGTAGAGCCACTTGAGAGACAGTTGCCCAAGTGCAGGCCAGAGGCTTTGCCCTGATACTGGGAAGTACAGTCTTGAGGAAGAAGTATATCCAGCTTTAGGAGAGGGTCTCTAACTGAGGGAATTTACAGGATTTGGTAACTGATTGGTTATGAAAGTGAGGTGGAAATTGACTTCTTCCCAAGCGTTGGTTTGGACAACTGCAAAGACGTTGACACCATTTGCTGAAACAGGATACGCAGGAAGAGGAGATGAGTTGGGGGCAGGAAGGGTAAGAGAGGTATGGGAATGCTGGAAATGAACGAAGGTCATGACTTCCATTTGGAACCATTTACCTTTGGTATTTCTATAAAACAGCTAAGTGTGAATGCTAGTAGGTAATTGGATACATGGAGAAAATAATTAAAAATTCAATAGCCTTCCCTTATATTATATAGAATTCTTCTGTGGAATGAATCATTTCATTCGGATTTTACAATTCCTGTGAGATAAGAACAAGTATGAATATATATATATATATATATACACACATACACACACATATGTGTATGTGTGTGTGTATATATTATAGCCTATTTGAAAAAATTCAGCTCTAAATGCCTATATTTCTTCATTTTTCATATTACATGGCTGAATACTTTCTGGACAGTATATATATATATATATATATATATATACACACACACACATACACACACATATACACACACACATAGCACTTGCTATGCTAAATATTTTGTACACATTAACTCATATAATCCTATGTCAACCCTGAAATGTACATACTTTTAGTAACACATTTTATAGGTAAGAATACTGAGGTTAAGAGCTAAATACTAAGCAGTTTGATCAACATCACACCGCTTCCAAGAAGCAAATACACTTGGTCTGTTTCCCTTCGGACAGATACAGACACTGGAGATCCAATAGGACAAGGAATGTAGACAAGGTTATAGAACCTGGAAGTTGTGGAGCCAACTTTAGCACCCAAATCTGCTACTTCAGGAGTCCAGTGCTCTTTGTAATACCTCATAAATTCAGATTGTAGGTCTGTTATTTGCACTGGGCAAGAGTGAGAAGATTATAGGGGTAAAACCAACTGGTAGCCATGTGCAAACAAGGGAAGAACTGCTTATTTCCCTGTGCAGCCTCATGAGAGTATGGCATTTCTACCTGCCCACTGCTGTTGATGATGATGTAATGAGGACGATGGCAACAATGATGACGACAATGGAAGGTGGCTGTTGCTGAGCGTGGAACCCCATTGGTGCTAACACTTTAGTTAAGATCCAAAGACCTTAATGACCCCTGAGTTTTTGAGAACAAACTTGGGACTAAGTATTATCTTTTCTTTCTAGATTATTCAAGAGAAGGGAATTTGGGCTGGAGTTCTCTTTGTGTCCACTCATTCAACAAGGGATCAGGCATTGTGCAAGGCACACAGAACACACTGGTGCACAAAACAGATATACTTCCTGCTCTCACGCAGCTTGCAGTTCTAAGTGCCTCAGCAACTCATGCCCACTGCTGGATGGTGAATGGGCAATGGCATCCTTACATGAAAGCTGCCCCCAAGAAGCTGGCATTTGTGGGTTTTGTTGGGTCCCCCTCACAGAAGGGATGCTAAGGAGCTAGCTGTGAGCTAGGCCAGCTGGAAGGCTTTGGGAAACTCACCCAGCTTCTCTGCCCTTGATGTAAAGTGGGTGGAAGGGGAAGGCAAAAGACCTAGATCCAAACACTTTTTAAGCTACATTGTTCATCTATTCAATAAAGATTTACCGAGGCGGCAACTTTGTGCAAATAACATGAACAATACAAACATGGCTCAGGCAGCAGGCAGCAGGCAGCTTGAGGTCTAGTGTAAATCTTATGCCAAATTCCACCATATGAAACAGATAAAAATGGAGCTAATCCTGGGGTTGTTTGGGGCTCTACATGGTTTAAACACACATACACACTAGCTGATCTCTCAGGTTCCTTCCTGCACTAAGATTCTGGGGTTCTTTTCTCCCAGGAAGGGCAACGATGTTTGCAGAAACTCATGCTCTGCACACCTAGCTCCAATCTGTACATCAACAGAATATTTTCTGTAATTTTGTGCAATAAGCCCCACACACTGAAGCTTGTCAAAGTTCTGCTGCTTTGCTCCATTGGTTTGTTCTGGGGAAGCCATCCATTTACATGAAACTTCCAAAGTGTCTAGTACAAACCAGGCAGGGAAGGGCAGGCCATATTTTCATGTGAAGGCAGAAGGATTTTCATGCATTACTCCACAAGCACAGCGCGAGCCCTGGAGAGGCTGCAATGGATGTTAGCAAAAGCAAGACAAAGGGGCACAGTTGTGAGTTGCTCCTTTTATTATTAATTTTTTTTTTTTTAAGAAAGGGAATGAAAGCCCAACTCCCCTATTCCCTTGCTAGTTTTACAAAATAAACAGGAGCAAGTAATTTTCATTCCTTGGCTTTGTTTTTCCTTCCAAAGAAATCTCTTGCTCCTCTAAAGAAGACCCATTTGAGGTTTACTGCGTGCTGTCCGTTCACTTGGTGAGAAGGGGTTCGACTTTTTTTTCTTTCTCACACCATTCTGTGCCAGCATGACCTTGACCATTTCCAGATGAAACGCTGCCTTTACCAGAATGAAATGTTTGCGAAAGGGTCTTTAATGAACTGAAAACGTTAATTTGAAAAGTCTCCTCTGTGGAAAGAGTGAGGCTTGGAGAGGGAAGGAAATGACACACAGCCTGTGGACTGGCAGACGGCTGGTTTCTCTCAAGTGTTTCAAAGGCGGGAGATGGGGAATGGGCTGCATTAGGTGAGGATCCAAAACGGACCCTGACTTGGAGGGCAGGACCCATATGGCGAGTTCGATCTATGTTCACACACTCAGCTTCGTTGTGCTGTTTTAAATGTCTATCTACACAGGTTTCTCCCTAGTGAAAAACAATACACAGTCCACAAGCTCCTTCCCCAGCACTAGAAATTCCAGTAAATACCCTGCTGGCATTATTTCAAAGGTAATCGCAATGAGAATGAAGTTCATGTTAACAGCAACAACCACCACTAACACCACCCCTTTTCCAAAATCAGGTGTTCCCCCTCCCCCATCCATGCCACCCATATTGCACACAGAAGGAGAAAACATGAAAGTTACAGACTCCGCTAAGAATGCTGATTATAAGTCATCGGGCAGATATAATTACAGGAATTGCTCTCCCTAGCTGAACTGATATTTATTTCAGCAGCTCTGACCCTTCACGAGGATCTTGCTGCCACCCCACCCCCAACCCTCAACCTCCCCACCAAAGGGCTTTACTAACTGAAAGCAAGCCCAAGCCAAGTCCTGCTCAGACTCTCGGCCACATGCCAGGAAAAGTGTAAATTTTCGTGAGCTCCAGCTATTTTGCCAGAAGTCTGCAATGTGTCTGGACACGAATGGCTGTTCCTTTTGTGAGGCCGGGCCTGAGCACCAGGAAGTTCTAAAAGCAGCACATGGAGACAGATCGGGTAACCAGAAAAGGGGGCAAAAACAGCCTGTCCGCAGTATAGGAGGCTCTCCTGGGGTGTCCTGCCTGCTCCCAGTGTCAGTCACCTTATTGCCCTTAAAAAGGGTGGGGGACAATTCTTCTCAGGTCCGTATTCCAATTGTGTGCTAACTTGTGTTCCCAAGGGCAATCTCCCAACTCCTGACCAGGATTTCCCCTTTCATAATGGAAATTAAACCAATTAAGTTTGAGACGGTGGGGGGACACCGGTGTGTGTGCATATACGTCTGTATTTGTATGTGTATGTGTGTGCATAGGAGAGACAGACAGAGAGAGAAGGGGTGTGGAGACTGACTTTAAGCACAGGCACAGCTAATTAGATTTAACCCTTGAGGGTCCTTTGGCCTTGGCAGAGATAAAAGCAAAAAGACATTTTGAGGCTCTTTAAAAGAAAGAATTTTTTTTAATAGAAAGCAAAGATCACCGAAGTACGGAGAGGGCACCCGTCTTGCAAGAGGTTCACTCTTGCTACACAGAGTGTGGAAGCATCTACATTCGGAAGCCCCCACAGTGCGGGAGCAGGCTGCCCAGCCACGGGGGACTCTTCTCCTCCGTGGGGTTGTGGGACATTCTCACAAGGTCCTTCCCCCTCCCCCAGGTGAATTTCACTGCTCAGTGAGAGCCTGGGGCCTGTCTCTAAATTCCCTAGTTTTCATTCCATCCCTACTAAAGTGGGTCATAAACTTTAATGTGAAAGATGCAATTATTTGGGGGCCAGGTGTGACTTAACGAGCTTAAAAGCCTCTGAACAAAAGCTAAGCCAAAGGGAAGGGTATGTTTTCCCAGCGATTAAGAGCGGCGTTATTCCCCCCGCGCCCATTCTGCCCCCATCTTGCCCTGACAAAGCAAGGGAAGGAGGCAAGCCTGAGAGCTGGGCTTCACTCACCAGGCCAAGGTATGGGGGGCACTAGCTGACAGTGGCCAGGAAGGGAAAAGAAGGGCTGGAACGAACACAAGGAGGGGACGAAAACCCTGTAAAGGAACACGGGTTTGCCGCAAAGGACACCATAGACACATTTCATGAAAGTGAAACATAAATTGTTTTAATAAATGGCCTCACTGTCAGCATACCAGCTATTGTTTCTAGAGGGGAAACCTTTTGTAATTTGAAAAAGAAAAAGTAGCTGCTATTTATCTTTCAGGCCAATTTGGGTTGCTAGGTATGATATGGAATTTTTATAGAGTGAAGAACATCAAAATAAAAGGCTTTTCTGAATTTTTTAAATATGGCCGTCCAGCCAAAAATATAGCTACAAGGTATACATGAACTGAAATAAACTAAGAGAGGGAAAGAGAAGGAAGAAGAAAGAAGAGGAAAAAGAGAGCAAATGAGAGACCATATCCTCTTGGGTTCAATGAACCCAATTCAATAAATTACAGTGTCATTGGCCTTTCTTAAAAGGTACCATGATGAGAGAGGTGAAGTGCCAAGCTGGAGAACCAACGAGAAGAGGGGTTCTTACTTTACGAAGAGTACGGAGGAGGAAAGAAAGTGAGGTCAGGAAAAATGCATGCAGACGGGGAGTACTGGGGGAAGTCAGAGGCCCTAGACAAGTATTTGAAATAGCTCTGAGCTGGGAAGAAAATGCTATGTGTGAAGAGCAAGGCAGAAAAGTGGGGGTTAGAGATACACAGGTCCGCCTTGTTCTGTAGCAAAAAAGATTCCAAAATAAAACGTGCCTTTGCTACCCTGGAATCTCATGGACCAGCAATCCATATGCCATTCTTAAAGCCATAGCACCCTGCCCTGAGGGAAAAAGGTCAAGTCTGTCTCCAGTGAGAAAATGTTCCCAAGTCCTCTCAGCCCCGGGAAGAGCAATTCCATAGACAGAAGGCAGAAAATGAAAAGTTACCAAAGAGATGCAGGAATTGAGAGCAGAACAGAAACACTTTCAAGTCATTCATTTCTAATGAAATAAAGTTAATTTCAGACTTTCAGAATTTTTAAATGTGTTTATTTTTTTATGTGCTTTGCAGAATTTGTGTGTTTAATAGGGAAGTTCAGAGAGACTTGTATTTTTCAGCTTATTCCAAGAAACCTGCGTCAGTAATTTCACTATTCTTGGTTATGCGTTTAGTCCATGCAGATTGTAAGGACCTCCAAGGTACCCAGCACCCAAGCAGCCCCTCTGGTGTGCAAGAGCCAGCCCCGCCCCACAGGAGATCATGATCTGGTTGCACACACAGGTGGGAGAATCGGCACCCTTTCTTAAAGGCCAAGCGTTGTGCCACTATATCTTTAAAAATCCTTGATATGACTCCCTCCAGCTTACGGAGGAAACTAGGACCGGGAGAGGTCAAATCCCTCACCCGAGGTCACACTGCTAGTTAAGTGGCTGAGTTTGGATTTGGAGGTGCCTGAGTACCGGGTGACCGAGAACACACTGCACATGCTGTAGGCCAGAGGTGTCCACGTTTTTGGCTTCCCTGGGCCACATTGAAAGAAGAAAAATTGTCTTGGGCCACACATAAAATACACTAACACTAACGATAGCTGATGAGCTAAAAAAATTTTTTTTTATATAATATATATATATATATATATATATATATATATATATATATATATAGACAAAAAAAATCTTATGTTTTAAAAATGTTTACAAATTTGTGTTGGGCTACCTTCAAAGCCGTCCTGGGCCACATTGCAGCCCATGGGCCAGGGTTGGACCAGATTGCTGTAGGGCCCAGGGGTGGGGAACCTTTTGGCGATTGAGTGCCAACATTTATGAAATAAGAGTATACTCGCTCAACTCGCATGCCAACCCATCGAGTGAGATAGAGGTATCGATTATTTTTATGTCTATAAGAGGCATAGGATGTTTTTATAACAAAAAACAATAATTCCATGTGCCAAAATAATTGCTCCGCGTGCCACTTCGGGCACGCGTGCCAAAGGTTTGCCACCCCCGCTGTAGGCAGTCAGAGGAAAGCAGAATCCAGGTGTTTTCACAAGTCATCTCAGCACCATCATGGGTGACCTGACGTGGCCAGAAGGGTAGGCCGGACTCCCACCTGCCAGATCAGGGGCTCTGAGAAGCATTGGTCAGACACACATCCAACAGTCAAAAGAAAGAGCCGCCTTCACAAGGCCTGTAAAGGAAAACTCGTTTTTCTATCTTCAGGTCATTCTTTGCCTCCACAGCCATCTGCAGAGATGGAACATGGTTTCATTAAACATGATATTTTTGTCAGCTTTCTTATGCTTTTTTGTTTTGTTTTCTCTTGCTTTCAATTAAAGGATTCTTTTCACCCTCTCAGAAATTCTTTGGGGATTTGAAACCCACTTCAAGGAAGAAAAAGGAAATCCATCTTATAGTAAGTATTAGTCACCGAGATGAGTGTGAAGACAATGGGTTATAAACTGAAGTCAGCTCCATCTCCCAAAGCAAAGGACCATCTCTAACAAAGCATTTTGAATTTTAAGAACTAGAAATCATGCTGGCAAACAGGTTTGCCTTTCTTCAAATGTAGTAACAACAACAACAATAAAAAGTTGTCAAATTAAGTCCCCATGGTTACAACCAAATAAAGAACACAGGCTGGGACTTTAAGCCAAAGCTGGGATGCCCCACCACAGAAAAATACTCAGCTATGAAGAAATACAAATGTGAGCTGGAAGCAAAGTCACAATCACACAAGGGCAAATCTGGTGGGCTCTGGACACCTTGCCTTCCACCACTACATAAAAATCGTGCAACAGGGGCAACTGGGGTTGGGGGTCAGGGCAGGGGGCCAAGCAGTGTGGGCTTGGGTTCAGGGCTTCCCACTTCGAAATCAAAGAAATGGGCATGTGTGAGATGGCAGCCCTGCTGTATGACTGTCGCTGTCCGCTACAGAACCATGATGAACTAATCTCCCTCGTAGCACTTTGCTCTCTCAGTCCCCGTTTCCCAAGCTAAGATATCCCATGTCTTAGCAATTCAACTTTGCACTCTCCTCCTTTTTTTTTCCTTTTTCTTTTTCTTTTTTTCTTTTCTTTGGCTTGTACCTGCCCACGCATCGGTGGCTCTTCTTTGCTTTATGCCTTGTCCACCCTGCAATGTTTTCATTAGACAGGAGCCATCACCGTGGGCAGAGGCCAGCTACCACTCCTGCATGGGGGACTGAAGCCACCGTCCCTCCTCCATGGGGCTGGAGAGAGCTCAAGGGCTCCAGGCCTCCCAGAGGAGGTGGTGCTGACCCAAGGAAAGGGAAAGGTCACATTTGCTTAGCAAAGCTCTCTGGGATCTCAGGGACTCTCCCTCTCTCTCTGACATTCCTGAGCAAGCATTGCTGTCAGCAGCTCTTTGGCAAGTTTGGCTGAAGAGGAGACTGCCTACCTGTATCTTGTCTCGAGCAACCATTTCCACTGTGTTGGCATCACAACCCCTCACCAACCTCCTGGGTCCCTTCTAAGGTATCTGATTGGAGAGTCTACAATGCCGGGCCCCAGCCTGGAAACGGCCTGGCCATTCCAGCCAGCCACCTTTGATCTGCCCTCTAAGGAAAAGAGAACAAGATTCTGGAAACAGGCACATCCAGGTTCAAACCACTGGTGCCCTTTAACCTCCATGAGGCTCAGTTTTCTCATCTCCAGGGGGAAAACCACAGTATCTTCCTCGCATGTCTTTTGTAGCAATCACATTTAATCAAATGTGTAACCTGCCAACACAGTCCAGTGTCAGGCAGAACAGGCATTGAACCACAGTGTTCCAGCCCCAACTACACACACCAAGTTTATATTTCCTTACAATAATTACAACTACTTATCGAGTCTTTACTTGTGAACTACTGTCCTAAGTATTTTACATAGATAATCTATTGCATCCTCAAAAATAAAATCCTATGAAGGAGCATTCTGATTCCCCTTTTATAGACCACGAAACTAAGGCTCAGTGCTTGTGGTCTTGCCCCTTAGTAAGCCACAGAGGTAGACTATAAACCTGGAATTTAAAAACCTAATTCTTTCGTGCATAGATGCTGCTCCCTATTATCCTCACAATCCTCATGAAAACTTAGGCCTAACTTGCCAACTATAGTATTTTTTAAAAGTTCTCTCTAGCACTTCCCACTTATTCATTCATAAACAAGTCCTAGCTTGCTTGAAATAAGAAGTATAGGGATTTTTCTTATTCCAGGGTCATGTATATGATCCAAGGCTGAGCACCTCCTAGAGTATTAGCAGCGCAGAGATCCCAATAGAAAGTGAATTGCCCTTTGCCAAAATCCAAGTTTTAACCTGGGGATAGACATATTGCTTCATATTCCTTGGAACAAGAAACCTGGTTCCTCATCTTAAGGCAGCATTAACCCTGGCTATATCCCTTACAAAACCCAATTTTCAATTATCTGTCCTATGGCACAATAAAAATTTAAAAACCTTCGTTATGTGTGAGATCAGCCTCTTGCGTTCACCCTACACTTTGTTCTCCAAGCCCTCTAGGCAGCCTTCTTCTTTCAGCCCAAGACCCGATCCCCACACCCTGATGTGTCACAGAGCTCAGAGCCTGCTCAACAGACACCATCTGGCACTTCCTTAAAGGGTTTTCTAAGAGTTTCACATGTGGACATCTTGCCAACCTAAGAAGATTATACATTTCTCAAAGGCTGAGATCTTGTCTTCCATTGTTTTTGAAACTGCTAAAGTACTTAGAACTTTACTAGGTATCCAGTAAATACCTGGTAGTATGCCCATGGATGTAATTACACCCCCAACCCCCACCCCAAAAAGTGCTAAAAGCATCACTTGTCCCACAGGCCACAAGCGTACCTATGGTTTTTTATTTATGGCTTTTTGTTTGATGGTGGTTTTTTGGTAAGTTACTACCAGCCTTATTCCAATGACCAAGCCAAACCAAAATGATGTGTGGTCAGGTAATGACCTAAACAGAGATCAATAATCCTATGTCCATGACCCAGGTGACCTCCCTCCTCCTACTCCTCATGAAAGTCACCCAGCCAGTACCATCCAATCCAGCCTCTCCTTACCCAGAACCCTTCATTTATAAGGAGGCACAAGCCTCAATTTTTTCTTCTTCTGATAATAGTATCTCCTCCCCTCACAATCCCAACTCTTTGGAAATTGCTCTCCTCCCAACACAACAAATGCTTCTGATGAGGATTGAGTGTCTCATCCTTCTGGCTACAATGATTGATCCAGGGATAAGCACGACGATGAGCACCCCATCTCTCTGGTCATAATGACTGATCCAAGGATGACAATGTGACCCATGATATGCCAATAGGACCCATCCCCTAGCTTTCTCTACCTGGAATAGCAGAGACGCTCCTTTCTCTCTGATTATGAGGTTGTAAGCATCAAAGTTTGAAGCTACCTGTCTCCTTTTGGAAGAGAGAAACCATCCATCGTTAGAGCACAAAAAGAAAACAGAAGACAGAGTTCAAGGTCCAGCTATAGTGATGCCAAGGCAGCCCTCCTGCTGCTCTTCTGGTAGCTGGGACATGGGAGTCCAGATCTCCCTTGTAAGTTGGGTGTCTAGCCCTTGCACCCACAGTGTTCTCCCACCCATAACTTCCAAGGAGCTATGTAACATACGTGCTTCCCTGGAGGGGCATGAAAGTTAGTGCCAGAAACAAGTGTGAACTAGGCCATCCTGCAGATGAGGCAAGTCACTGGCAATAATTGAGCCATGGCTTCCTCATGCGCAGAACCTCTGCTGGCTCACAGATGGGAACAAGAAGGACAGTCTTCTCAGCTCACTGTGGCCTGGGTCGCAGCCTGCAGCATCAAAGGACCCATGACTGAAACCCCCGGAAAAGATGTCCCTTCCTCCCCTGCTGGCCACAGATACTCACCAGCCTCCTGGTTGGACTTCTGAGGAAGGGGCCTGATCTCCCCGGCCTATGGAGAGAGGTGGCACACCAGCTTTCTCAGCAGAGTCTGCTTTTCTGTGTCGAAGTGGCAGCAAAACAAAGGATGCCGGGTAGCTCAGCAGATTGAGTGCTAGCCTTGCAACCGTGACGTCCAGGGTTTGGTTCCCGGCCCTGGCATTACGAACCCATGTGCTGAACTGCAGCACAACTGGCAACTGCCAGACTTGTCCACACGACTATTCCCGTCCCACGCAGCCCCACATCCATGCGGAGTGAAACCATGTGACAACAAATGATGGACAACTATGGAGACTGCTCCGGGCCCGCCTTCCTTGTCTCTCTTACACTTTCTCTCAAACAATAAAATAGATCTTTTTAAAAATAAAACTTTTTTATTTAATAAATAAAAATAAAAGTATCTCAATTAAATAGAAAATAGTAGCAAAACTAAAGCCTAGCATGAAAAGCTGAACTGGGAGTCAAAGCCTGAGACCCAGAGCTCCTCTGAGTCCCAGTTTCCTCTTCCATTACAGGGGTGAAGACGTGCCTGGCTGCCTCCTTCCAGGCCTGTGCAGGGCTGGAATAAGAGAAAGTAACTACAACTTCCTTCGCAGTTGCTATGTGCTGAGACCATGCATGCCTTATCTTAAGTTCTCACAGCACAGACTGGCACATACAAGAAAACACGGGTTTCATTTTAAAAAAGAAATTTTACCAATAGACACAAACCCAGAAAGTTGGAATGCAAACCACATCTACCGGTATATTATCAGCTTTTGTGCTTTAACCATTATACCAGTCCTCTGTTCACAGAGAACATTGCCAGTGGTAGAAGAAAAAACAGAACAGGACACCCAACTATTATACATTTGATTTTCAGATGTACAAATAAAAACAAAAACAAAACAATATTCTCGTCTAAGTAAGTCCCATGCAGTATTTGGGGTGTATATATATATATATATACATATATCAATCATTTGCTGTTTGTCTAAAATTCAAATCCAAGTGGGCACTGTAATACTGTATCTTGGCTTTGTTCCTCCTACCTGGAGATCGGCCCTATGAATGCACTCTGAACACTGTGGTGTGCTACACAAAGTGAAGCTCTTTTGTTATTAGCCCTAACCCCCGGCCTGACTGGCGACAGACACTATTCTGGGACACTGAAACCCAGAGCTATAAGATCCAAATTGTACCCACCCCAGCAGCTTTCAGTGGCACAAAAAAGAATTGAAGTTAATCGCGAGGAAGAAAAAGAGTCGTATTAGCCACCCATGTCCCCCGCACCACCATACATGCTCCCCTCTCCAGCTCTTGGGTTACAGCTCTCTGGCGCCTCTCCTCCCCCATCACGGAAGTGCCGAGGTGACAAGGTCATCCCACTGGCTGGGTTTCTGGCCACTGCACACCAGTTTAGTACTAGGTTCAGGAGGGTCTTACTGTAGAGCTCTGGGCCTTGCCCTGCAGGTGTCACACTGTAGTGAAGAGAGAGTGCAGTTAATTAGGAGAATAAGAGCAGGCCCCACTTACTGAGCCCCTCAGACTCATCAGGCACTGTGCTAGCTCCACTCCTAAGGATGATCTTGTATAATGCTCCCAGCACCTCGTCCAGGAGTCACCGGCGTCCTGCCACCTGGCTGAGCAGCTAGAAACCACCAGGGAGCTCCCACCCTGCAGTCAAAGGTACCAAGAGAGGCACTGGCTTCTTATTGGGTGAATAATTAAAAATCACCCAGTTGAGTACTAGGATAAGCGAACCTGCTCTTTTTTATTTAGCACTTTCTTCGTACACACCTCCTCAAGACTGATCAAGACGTTTATGCCTCGGGGACATTTAGAGTGCCAAACTGAACTGGGTCCCAAAACATGATGCCTGTCAGAATACATGGTATGCTCAGAATAATAGAAACTGGCTCCATTATTTCTCTTTTGTAGACAGAGGGGGAAGGACAGTGTCCAAGTTTCCTTTCCCTAATAAAGGTCTGTGGTTCTACCAACACAATTGGCTGCTACCTCCCAGATCGCTTTCACCCAGATTTTCACTTCCGTCCAGCTAGTAGCTGCCCTGCCCTTGATGACTAACACCCTGAGTTTGTCTCATTGTGAACTCCTAATCTCTTCTCATGTTTCTCCACAATTCCAGTTGAAAAGTAATCAACTTTTCTCACTGTACAAGAGGCCTTCTAAGATAATGTAATCCCTTCTTTTCACAAGCATTTTAAGGAGAAGATTCAACAGTGTTTTCCAGGTTCTAAAAATTACAAAGCAGAATACAATAAGTTCAAAGAGGCCACACTACTTCTAACTTCCCACACCTCTTTTTCCCGCCTCAACCCCTGGGTACCTGGAGGCATTATGCCTAAGCACTTTTAACGGTACCAACATCACCAGCCTTCCTACGGATGGTTTCTGCTTCTCTTTTCCCAACAAGTTATTACTCACCGAGCCCCTGCTTCTCAACCTGGCCTTGTTCAGGCATGGCTACAACAACCTTGAGTCACCTCTCATGTAGAGAGTGCAGTGGAACTCTTTAAAGGTAAGTAGAAGCCATTAGACCAGAAGGACACCCACCTCAGATATTGCTTGTGTTGGATTCCACTTTGGAACCATCTAGTTTTACGATCCAGGAAATACGATTTGACACTTTGGCGAACTAAATCCAGAAATGAGCAAACATGATCCTCCTGGACTTGAAATGCCTCCTTCTATCATCCTTCTTTCATTTTCTGGAATATATCATTAATTGCTTCCATAATAAACATTATGTCTGCTGTCAATACCAAAGTCTTCAGTGCTTCATAAAGAATGCTCAATATAACCTTTCTTTTACTTTTCTTTTCTCTTTTTTTTTTGGCTTGCTCTTTCAAGGTCTTCATTTTATACCACTAATTTATGTTTTAAAAAATTGCTTTTTCTGTTGTTTCTGTATTATCTGTTTGAAGGTTTTTGTTTATTTGTTGTGTTTTGTTACTATCTTAAAGAGATTCTAGGTTATTGGCATGCGCATCATATATGTAGCACCATATTTATATATACATACAGTATGTTTGTGCTATGCGCACATCATTTTTTTTCTGACTACCAATCTATTTTTCAGTGATAACTCCCAATCATAGGACACTAAAGTTTATTTGTATACCGTGTGCTCCCTACGTGGGATCGTAGGATGATGTGCAAAGTCAATGGCAAGCTGACAGGGAGGAAACGTTTTTGGGGAGCAGGATTTGAAAGGAGAAGTCACAGTGAGACAAGAGCAGCCAGCCATTTATAAAGAGCACAGGCATGATTGGCGTGGGCTCAAGTCTGAAAGAAAAATCCCCCACACTACGGAATTTTTGAGTTTCACTGTGAAAATGGTGAAGGGGACTTGGTTGAATGTGTCTCCTTTTGAGGGGGAAATTCTTACTGACCCTTTTATTTCAGAACTCACAACCAAGGGAAGAACAATGGGGGCTTGGGAAGGGATCTGGATGAAAGAAAGGATTTCAAAGAGGCCAAGGCAAAACAAAATAGAATGTTCTAGGTGATGAAAAGGAAGAACTAGAGACATAAATCTAAAAATGAGGTCAAATATCAGACACTGGGAGAAAAGTCATATCCTATTTAGTACTCCATCTCAACTATGATCGCATATGACATTGTTTTTAGGGCTATTATTGAGAGTTAACTACTCGTATGTGCAGGCACCCTGCTAAGCAGCATATCTGACCTTAACTTTTAATTCTCAGCAAAAACCCATGGAGTAGCTATTCTTTATCATTCCATCATACAGAGATGGGAACCAAGGCTTAAAAAGAACTGGTAATTTGCCATGTTCACATAAGTTAGCAAGTGTTAGAGCGAGAATTCGAACTCAGGCTCGTCCAGCTCCAGAACCCATCATGCTAACCACAGATGTTCTGCTCCTCTGGAGGCTGATAGGTTTTAAAAATGTACACGGATCAGGAGTTCAAAGTCTTCCCACCAGACTGCTCACCATGTCAGTAGGTCCAACTTTGCTCTTCATCTGCAGTGAAATATAAAGATGATTAAATTTACACAGAAATTGATCGAACCAGTCTTTTATGAAAAATGCAGGATTTTCATATCTTAAGGGGACTTTTGAGAAAATTTGAATTAGGGAACGAAGTAATTGAATTTTCCTGTCTTTCTTGGCATTTTTAGCTACTAATTACTGCAGAATCATAAATGTTGGGAAGACTTAGGGAGATCAACGATAATATTAACCCTTACAAAAAGGTTTGTTCTAGAAGGGATTGTAACTCAGGGTCTTTGATGGAAAACAGTCAAAGGTTAGAGTTCATGGATGCCTTCTCTACTGTAGGGGGTGGGGGTAGGGCAAACTATTGCTACTCTCCCCTTTAACATTTCCTCAGAACCCTAGCTGTCTCCTGGTCTGAAGGAGATATTAATCCCTTTCTGTAACATACTGAGACTAGGAGGGGAGAGGAAACAGTAGGGTTGGCAACCCCAGATGGGCAACAATATCTGGCATAAATGGTGTCCTCCCCCATCACTTCCCAGCGAGGCAGATCATCACCCCCTAACTCTGTCCTATTAAGAACTCTCCTTGTCTCTCAGGCCACAGTTGGTCATGAGGATTAACCCCTCCCCACACCCTCAACCCCCACCCTGGCATTCTTCCTTCTTCCAATAGTCCTTTGGGCAGACGTGACTGACAAGAGTACCACAGGCGATGATGTCACAAAGAGAGGGGGCAATGTGCCCTGTTAGACCATCTTTCACTCCAGTGGACTCGCCTTCACAGACAAATTGATTTGCAAAGGTTCAGGCTGTCAGCCCGGCCTGCTTTGCATACAGAATGCTCCCTGGTGACACAATAAAAAGTGGCCAGGCTAACAGAGGAGCACAGCAGGGTCTGGCCGGTTCAAAGTCCAAACTCCACACCCCCTCACCTCAGTCTGGTTTGAAAGGTCACTGTGTGTCTGGGAAAATAGTCACAGGATACAATCCTTTATTAAAGGTCACTATTTTTCAACAGCACTTAACATACACTTACACACAAATTGAGACTGGAGAGGGGAAAAAAAACTTGGGGCTGCATCGTATTGTATATTGTGCTTGCAAGATTTATGTCTCGTGGTCACCAGCAATAAACATACACTGCTTCAGTATTAAAGTTCACATTAATCCACTGACTCTCCCTCCCCTGGAATCCAACCTCTTCTTTGCGAGGCAGATAGGGGTTTGTTCATCTCTTTTGTTCCTTCCCCATCTTTTCCTTCCCTGGTTGCAAGTTTTTTAGTTTAGTTATATTTTGTTTTTTAAATTATTGTTGGTGTCATTATTGTTGAGGTGCAGCTATAGAACTTCACTCTCGGTAGTTTCCTCTCATGCACAGTGCATGCTGTGAGCCTATCATTCAGATCCAAGACCATGCGTACTCACCATGCCAGAGACTCAAGTGTGCGTCTGTGTGTCTGGATCTGTCACAGGCCTCCTTGAGAAGCCAAAGTCAAGTTCTTTTCTGTGCTGCTCGTGAAAATCCAGAAGAACACTAAAGTCCAGCCAGGGACCATAAAGCCATCAAGAAGACTGTCAGTCCTGCCTATCTATTGTATTGTATATGTCAATTGAGCAAATACTTCTATTATAATACAAGCAAAAATAGCAATTGTATTTTCTTCCAGTGACAGGCAGTTCATGTTTGGTTCCCAAAGAATGTTAACAATAGCAACCCTTGCATTCATAACAAAAGAAATTATCAAAAAAGTCAGCCCGAGCTGTGAGATTAATTTAGGCGAGAATTGCAAAAGAAAATATTTAGGGGAAATTCTATGAATTTCAAATAGCCAGCAAAATATATAATGTTGGGGATTCCACTCTGCTCTGTAGCCCAGTTTTGCAAAGCTTTTGCCAATGATAGATTTCTAAGCTATCAAAAGCACATTAATTTTTTCTGATTAAAACAGCTGTGAAAATATACAAGTGTAACTGTGAAAAATTCAGGGCTTATTGTAATACTTTAAGCAAAACAAGGATAAAAGATTTTTAAATACAGACTTGCCAAAGGTAAAATATCTAACACGGGGAGAACTAATTCGGCATGTGCTTCTAATATTTTGGCATAAATACTTTAATCCTCTTGTCCATCCCGTTGGCACCTCGTCTACAGTTGACTTGTTAAGGGTGAGTTCCTTTGTAATGTCGTCAGCACCTCTCCATAGTTATTGACTGTGCTCTCATTAAAACGGCAAGATCACAAAACCGGCAGAAGTGAGAAGAGGTGGGGAGGAAGCTGGCTCCTCACTACAAAGGTATTCAGAAAGGCCAAAGAACCTAAAGGAGAAATGAAAATACATGACAGAAGTGAAACTGTCTAACAAGGAGGAGGAGGAGGAGAGAGGAAGAAAGGGAGGAAGAGGTAGAAGTTGAGATTACTTCAGGAGGTGGGGCTGGAATCTGGGATTGGATTCTGTTTTCATGTTTCTGTTTGCGATAAAAATACACAAGAGATCACAAAGATGGAGTTCAACTTGCTTATCATTTTCACCCAGAGTTATGTGTAATGTGGCCCATTAATGAAGCGCACACACGTGCATGCACGCACACGTTTTGTCTTGTTAAGTAAACTGTTTTGGAGGAAGGTGTCAGCTTCTCTTGTTTGTGCCCCTGATTTGGGCTTGGCTGGTAATGATTTCACTGTGGACCTAGACTCTTCATTCCCTAATCTACTGCCCTGACAGGGGTGACTTTATGAATAAAGTCATTGTGTGGTTCAAAAGCATGGGAGGGTCAGTACATACTTTACCAGAACAAGGTGCCTTTTGAGGAGAACAACCCAAAATTCAGCTCCTCACCTCTGAAGACAGCATGAAGATTGCGACAAGAAGAGAAAGTCAGCCCCCCTTCCTCTTGCCTGGGTTACAGGCTGGAAGCTTGGGGCTGTGCTGAGCTACACACACCTGGTATGGTTCCCATTCAGACAGGAATTCTGGGAGTGGGTCAGATGGTGAGGTTACCAAGTGCTACCCATTCCCAATGTAGAGTTCAGACTCAGCCTTCCTCTGCCTCAGAAAACAACACGACATTGCTCTTCAGCGCTGTTAGGAAAGGACTGTGGTCCCACTGTAAACATAAGTGCCTGGGATTCCAACCTAGAGCTCCATGTGTTCAAAGGCAGCAAGCACCCTACTGCATGAACCGTCTAGGCTCAGGTATCTCCTCAGTCTGTAAACGAGGCCTTCAGGACAGCGAAGGATGAAGAGCCAGATTCTGAGGGGGACTAGGGATCGAGTACCATCTCTCTCACCTCCACTGGACTCTCTCCCTCACAGCCTCCACCCTCTCCCCCTCCCCCAGGTGATTAATTCCAGGCCCCAAGAGGGTCTCTCAAGGGACCCACACTCCAGGCAGTGGCACCCAGCGCTAAGGAAGAGCTGAATGAGCTGAGAGGCTCCTCTGTTACCAGATGTGGCGAGAGGTCAGCGAGACTCCTCTGGTCGAGCTGGGCATGCCCTGGTCCCTGGGCAGCAGGGTGCTGTGCCTTGCCCAGTGTGGGGTGCTGAGGGCCACACTTAGCCACAGTCTTGGGGTTCGAATAGCCCTGAATGCCAGAGGACTCCCTCCTGCACAGCCCAGCGCCTGCCCGCTGGCACCGTGCTCTTCCTCTGCATCCGGGCTCAGCCTCCTGGCCAGGACCACACCACCTGCACCCATCTTCCCTCCTCCATCAGCAAACCTGTGCTCAGGGACTCGCGGGCCCTACTGCTCCAGGTACATCCCAGGGAAATACCACCTCTCACTTACCGTAAAAGCGCTTGGACGTCCCCTGCATGACAAGCCCTGGAGACTGTCCCGAATGGACGGAGTCTGGCTAATGCAAAGGCCTCGCATGACACGGGAGACCATCAGGCTAAAAATCTAGCATCACTTTTTTTCAAGGCTCATGGGCTTGGGACATTTTAGGTTTTCCTGTTTTTGCAGGCCCCAAAGTGAAATGTCCCAGATATTGTCCTAGCCTATCATGATTGCGTGGGAGTGTGTGCACGTGCATGTGTGGCTACGCAAATCACACGGGGAAACGCCGATGCCGTCATCCTTTGGTCGCATGGAGGTCTCAGTGGCTTAGACTTTGAAGACAGGCAGTTTGGGGTCAGTGTCTCCAGAATGTCTGCTCCAGGAGAGCAGGAACTTCTGCCTGTGTGGTATAGAGCTTAGCCCCAGCACCTAGAAGAGGCTGGCTCACCAGTCCATGCTCAATGAATACATATTGAAAACACTGGGGAAGCCGGGATGGCTCAGTGGGTTAGGCGCTCACTTTGCAGCCCCGGGGACCGAGGATCAAATCCCTGCCTCAGCCCATGCGGACCCATATGCTGAACTGGGGAGTGCCCCCCAGCTCAGTTCTCACCGGGGCGAGACCACGGCCCAGTTCCTGCCCTGTGCAGCCCCTCACCCACCTGTGGAATAAAACCATGTGGAAAAACCAATGATGTGCAACTATGGAGACTGTTCTGGGCCCTCCCCCTTCTCTCTGTCTCTG